>CAIGRN010025601.1:0-19820 GCA_903798345.1 Fraxinus anomala
ATGATAGGAGGGCACATTAGCCAATTTGAGCTGTTCTAAGATTAAGCATTGTGCCTCAATTTAATGTATGGTGAGCACATGTTTATCAGGCAGACACCTCTGCAACTAGAAATTTCAAATCTTAATTCATGCATTATGATGACTTAAAAGACATGGTCATTCAAGTTCTGTAAAGCACCATACTTGTACCAAAAAATATACAAAAAAGGTAAATTAAGATATTAAATTTCATACAAAACTGAAATAATCTAAGTAGATTTTTTTCCCCCCTATAAGGTGTGATACGTAGAAGAAAATGCTTTTAATGCATTCCCTGACATGCAATTTAGCCCCCGTTTGGGCTCCATAAAATGAAGTTTTGGAAAAAATGCGTTTTGAAATACTGATTTTTTTGGAGAACACGTAGTTAAAAAAGAAAGAAAAGTTTTGGGTTTACGTGTAATATTATTTTATGGAAGAATATGTGGTTGAAAATGAGTTTTGAACAAAAATGGAGTCCAAACAGGGGCTTAGTATCCATAGNGTTTTGAAATACTGATTTTTTTGGAGAACACGTAGTTAAAAAAGAAAGAAAAGTTTTGGGTTTACGTGTAATATTATTTTATGGAAGAATATGTGGTTGAAAATGAGTTTTGAACAAAAATGGAGTCCAAACAGGGGCTTAGTATCCATAGAGAAATTTGAGCAATTCATGCTAATTTCATTGCTGAAAATCAAACAAACCAAAAACTTTTTCATCATTTAAGAAATGAAAAACAGCTATTTACCAGAATACCGTGTCTATAAAGCCCACCATCTAAAAGAACACGGCGAGGAGAAAAGATCACCCTTAAAACAGAAAGCAGCCTCTAAGAAGCATCAAATTTTCATTATTTTCTCTTCCCACCATCCCATGGTGAAAGATCAAGTTCCAAGGAAGCGTGAGAACCACCTGGGGGTGACGAAGGTGAAAG
Source organism: Fraxinus anomala (assembly GCA_903798345.1). Lineage (NCBI taxonomy): Eukaryota > Viridiplantae > Streptophyta > Magnoliopsida > Lamiales > Oleaceae > Fraxinus > Fraxinus anomala. Next base: position 954 of record CAIGRN010025601.1, read on the forward strand.
TGATGCTATTGTAAACAGGGAGAAATATATACAATGGAAGACTTCTTAGTGGAATTTCCAAGAAATATGATTTAGTTGAATGCTTAGATAACATACTTTTTTTCTATACTGGCTATTACAAGTCCCCAACACATTATTGCAGATGATACAAGTATATAACAATTTAGCCCCTGTTTGAAACCCATTTTATTTTTCATTCGATTTCTCATTCTTCATTTCAACCACACATTTTATCAATAAAATAATATTACACATAAACCCAAAAATTCTCCTTACTTTTTAACTACACAATCTTCCATCCATCACTATTTCAAAAAAAAAAAAAATCCACCCAAAATAGGTTTCAAACAGGGGCAAAATATATACGGAACAATAAATTGCACTTACTTGTGTTTTTTTAATTTTTCAGAATAACACTAGATTTGAAATATTAATTAATAAATCACTTGCGAAAATCGTGCAACACAATTCATTTGATCCGGGCCCCCATACATGACATCTCAATCCACTAAGCTAAAAGCGTGAGAGTGTCCCCACACGCTTTGAATGTTTAAAAGGGTTCAATTTTCCTTCCCGCGTGACTTTAGAATTTGGGAACCTTTTATTTATTTATTTATTTTGGTTTGGAGGCTTTTATCGTTTAGCAATAGATTAAATTTTCGAAAGTTTAACTTACGCGTCATGTGATTCTGTGCCGTAGCAGGAAATAATATTGAAAGCGGACTGAAAGAAAACGACTGAATTTGAATATAGATTTTGTTCTTGTTTGTCCCAATTTTTCTAAAATTTATTTTATTTCAAAATTATTTTCAATTACATATTTATAATGAATCGGCAACTTTTATCAACTTTTAATTATATATTCATCAAATTTTATCAAAATATATTAAAAATCCGATTTTCAGTTAAACCAAATAGGACTTTGTATATTTTAAAATTTAATTCGAATTTGATTATTGAAATGGTTGACTAGCCGTGAATTGGATAGATTGTTAAATTTTCAAATGTAGGGGGTTCAGATCATTAAAAAAGGTCAGAGACAAAAGTGTAAAAGTGAGTAAAAGGTCAGGATTTTTTTTGCAATTTATCCTTGAAATAATTTTGCTTTCGGTGGCTAATTTAGTGCAATAGAGTCAAGTTCAGTGGTGAGTGAGGAGGAAGCGTAAAGAAATATTTAATGAAATATTTAACTCGAAAGAAGTAGAAACGGAAGAGCCTATACGATTCTGTCGATTCAATGAAGTTCCATACGCCAAAGAGTTCGCTTCTCAGATTCTTCGTTTGAATTACTGTAAGTGTATGGTTTGTTAATAAATAGTAAAATAAATTTTGGGTTCAAGTATCGTCCCAATAGAGATTGTACTAGTTTAAATTCGAATCAACTTAGTTTTTAACTGAAACAATTGAAATTTGTGATTTTCCCTATAAATTGAATAATCTTCTTATGATTGCAAGATCTAACTTAACTAAAATAAATGCAATATTATAATTAAATGCAAGTTCTATAAAAAAAAATGGTAATGAAAAGCATATTAAGATCCCAAACCCCCCTATATCAATTCCCTTTAATCCGAACATTTCAATTTGACAACACTATTCAATTATGAACATCAATATTCATAATTTGTTTAACAATTTTTCTCAGGTAAAAGTAAACATATTCTTATACGTGGCCCACTTATATTTTTATGACTGATGCTAATATATAAAAATACATTAAATATTTATGAACACTTAAAAATCACATAAAGAATAGCGGTACATTTATATCTCTTATCGGACTATACGACAATTGACACCATACCTAACTTATTTTCAATCTTTCGAAAGTAAAACAAATCACGATACTCATACAACTATTACGCTATAATTATAGAGAAAATTAAATCCATATCAACCATTCGATAATTAAAAACGTGCTTAGAACGTCAAAAAGAAATAAAATCGAGTTAAATATTCACGACACAAGGTTTATCGAAAATCTTAGCACTAAAATAATCTAACCTATCGTATTGTCGGAATTAAACAAATAAAATTTAAGAGACATCGCTAAAAAATTCACGAAACTTGATTAATTCACAAATTATTTGTACAATTATTGCACAAAGAAATCTAAAATTATCTTCCTTCTTGCCGCGTGGGCCGTCCGTCTTTTTCTCTTTGTTTGCCGTCTGTCTATGCCTAATTCTCCTCCAATTTTTAGGCCCTTGTGCGCGTCGTCTTCTTTTTTCCAACCGCCGCCAATTTGTCCAATTCCAATTCCTTTCAATTTTAAGTGCCCACACCCTTCATAATAAAAAAGATAGTCCAAGTCCACTTAAATTCCTTCCACTTTATCAATTGGTCCAAGGCCCAATTAATGTATTATTTCTCTCCAAAATCTCACTTCTTCCAAATTGATGCAATTTTGTCCTTCAATTTCTATTCCTATGTGCAGCCAGCCAACGTCCACTTCAATTTCAAATGTGTGGAATTTGAACATCTACTTTGAAATCACGCCTGTTTTGGTCTTTCTTTCTTTTCCAAATTATTTTGAAACGAGCCCAACACTGAAACAAGAGAAAATTAACCCAAGTCAAATAAAATTTAACATTTAAACGACATAAAAGTTTAGTAATTTGACTTGAATAAGTACACAAAATGCACTTATCAGACCGTAATATTTCAATGCACACGAACACTTTATAAGCAAATAATTTTTACATTAAACTCTTTCTTTCTATGATTAAAGTACCGATTAGTTTTATTAGAAAGGTATTAGCCGATGCATAGAGAATTGGAGGCCTTTTCCAAACGAAAATCCTCCAATATATATATATATGCCAGTATGTTTACATCATTGTGTGTATTATGAAGAACATGGGCGAATTTGGCAATGGACTGCACTTGGCTGTAGTCCACGGCCCCCCAAGTCCAGATCCAACCAAAATAAAACAAATTAATGGAAAATGATTTTCATTTTACTGTAGAGTCCAACAACAATTATTATCACTTGGCAAGCCCAGCTTAATTCTTAAAACTAATTATTTGTTTTGATTTTTGGTCCAATTCTTAAAACTAACTTTGTTTAATTTTAGTCCAAATCCATCACATGCTCATTTGATTTTGGGAAGCAGCTGATGGAATATACACATGAAGAAATTTTGGGAAGAAACCACGAGTATGAATGTTTTTGCGTTTCGAAACTTTCATCTTAAATGTTGTTCTTCCCTATCCCCCATGAAAAAAAAGTTCTTTTGTGCATTTTTTCCTATTTTTACATTGTCACATAACTCATTATTGTCTAATATAGCTGAAATAATTCTAGGTTGCCACTTCATTTTGAAAATAAAAAATATAGGCAAGAAATTTTGGAACTTATTTTATTTACAACATATGCGTGATGAGTAGGCTATTGGTATCAAATCTAGTTTCTTACAATGTGAATGAATTTAAGTTGGGAAGGAAAATAGAAGGATAAGAATTTATTATTTGAATATGAATGATTTGAATGTATGAGTTGGGATATGAATTTATAATTTCTTACAATAGAGGAGTATGAATTTACGATTTAGTAAGGAAGATTTTAAGTTCTGAGCTCTTATAATATAAATGAATTTATGATTATGATTTTAACAATTTATGTTTATGGGATATTGTCATATTGTATTCTGATTTTTATGCTTTTAATTTTAGATTTTAACATGGAAGAAGATCGACCTTCTACCAAGAAAGAAGAACTTTATTATCCTTTTTTTTTTTTAAAAGTAACAAATCTAAGAATACAACTGTAATATCTAATGTTTTATATATATGAATTTTATTCGTACATGAATTTATTTTAAAAAAATTGCCCCCCTTAACGTTGATTTCTAGCTCTGTCCCTGATGAAGAACTTATGCTTTGAATGTGTATTAACTTTATACACATATACGACAACCTGTTTTAAAAATTGGAACATGGGGCTTGTGTATATTTTGATTACAGGGGCGAAAATCGTAAGAAAAAAAAAACTCGTTCGAACAGGCTTTACTTTTCTGTATAGTGCTGCATCCTTCTTTTCCGTTTTCACGTTCTTCTCAAGCATGGATACGTATATGAATAATCTAGCATTCTGCTCAACATAACTGATAAATGCTGGGAGAAGAGACGTAGAATGCTATTGAGAGCTTCAGTGTCAGTTTGGCATGGAAACAATTGATCGTGTTCAAATATGAAAATGAAGGAATAAAGGGAGAAAATGAAGAAGACACGTGCATTATGATGAATGCGGAATGATTAATGCTAACGCCAGTAGTACTAGATGACTAGTTTAGACGACATTATTTGATATGTTCAATTAAATATTAAATTATATGATTTATTTAATTGTATATTTTATTTGAGACACTTAGTGCCGATGTTGTAATTAATACTAATGGTGCTAAATAACATTATTCACGTGAAATTGGAATATATTGTCATTTTAAAGAGTATTGTTATTCAGCACGACCAGTTTCGGGTGATGACGACATGATATTAAATGATAAATTCATTTAAATACAATATCACACAATTCGTTTAATTGAATCTATAAAGTGTCGTCACTTAAAATTTGTTCTCTAGCACTAAATTGGAGCTTGATAGCATTATTCCATTTTAAAATGTGCAAAAAAGAAAAGAAATGGGCGCACATTCTCAAGGGTGATAGAGGAAATACCATAAAACGGATAAGTGGGATTGAGATTTGATTGAATTTAGTGCTAATATTTTAATAGATTTTTTTTTTTTTTTTTTTTTTTTGACTTTCAAAGTATCATATTTCGATATAAATCTGATTAATAGCAAAATCAAACGTGCTATGTATACTAAGATCCGATAAGCCTAAACTTTTGAAATTCAAATGAATCTTTAATAATAAATTATTATAGCAAATATGAAACATCTCTTCGTTTAGTCGATGAAATTATTTAATTTAAAATACAGTAAAATTCAGGTTACAAAATAATTTGAGCTATCATCGAAGCAATCTGCATAAAACAACTATTTTCTTTGAAATTCCAACCTTAGGCACAAGAAAATTACAAAAACAAAATATCTTTATTTGACCAAATTCGACCAATCTTTGGTAGGTTTGAAAAGAAATATTCCCTGCTTAAGATTCCAACAATTGATAGGAATATCAAACAGGAATCAGATTCCACGAATAACATATTTTTTAATAAAATAATATTATATACAAGTCTAAAAAAAATTTCTTTTTTTTTTTTAACAACACATTTTCAAAAAAAAATTACTATTCCCCCTATTAAAATGTGAAATAATGGAGCCCAAACAGGGACAAAACTCAACATATCGCTTCAATTTAGAGCAAGGCGACAAAATTCGAACCAACGTCCCTTTCTACTCGAAAGCTAATGCTTGACCAAATTCATTACACCATGTGGATAGACGATAACTAATCTCGTGTCCATAGGAAATAGGAGATCAATTTCATAGGTAATCTTGTGTCCATAAGAGAGAGGAGATCAATTTCACAAGTAACATGACTTACAATTTTCATCGTTATATACCCACCTCGGAATGTATACATCTGCGCGAGCATAAAAACTCACACCAAACTCTGTATATCTTCTCGAGCTTAAGGCTGCGGGAGCCAATCCAAGATTAAGCATAAGGTATTTGTACGTTATCTCGTCCAATCCAAATAAATATCTGTCACATCAAAACAATGAAGACAAGTCAAGAAAATTCTAGCCGGTCGGTTTTAAAAGATCGTTTAACTTGATTAGCAGGCAATTGTGACTTCCAAATACCATTGAACCTTGAACTTTCAAAAAAAATCTGAAACTTTTGAAGCCTAAAGTATCAGACAAGGTAACAAAATATTGGAAATCTTGATATTGTAAAATAAACTAGAACAAACAAATACAGATATAAAGTCGACTAATGAAAGATCAAACACAGGAAAATAGAAATCGAAATAATCGATTATTGGCGTTTTGACAAAAAGGAAAAAAAGCTCGAAATGCCTGCAAAATCAGTAGAGAAGTTTGGAACGCTAGAAACAGTATGGTGATAGGGCGATATTTCAGTGTATCTTTTTTTATCAGAGCTTGAATCGATCATCAGTGGAAGAATTAAACCACAAGTTATGATACTTTCCGGATTCATTGACTTAAGCTTCTGTCAGTAGTGAGAAAGAACTTAAAATCGAAAGGAATAGAGATGGATCAAATGGTTTGAAAAGATGTAGTGAATATTGCCTAAGATGTTAACTTTTCTATTTGAATTAAGACCTTGCTTCAGAAAACAAAGGATTATCCCTAATCTACATCGAGGTGTTGGCAGTGATTGGTACAGAGAAGAAGCCTATGGAGAAGAAGGATTGTCCCAAACTTATACTGAGATACTGACGTGCGAACAAAGGATTACCCCGAACCTATGTCAAGGCACTGACGGTGACTACTACAGATAATAAAGGATTATCCCGAAGCTACTTTGAGATATGACACTGCTTGCTACACAAAACATAGATTATCCCGAACCTAGATCAAGGTGTCGGTAGGATCATTTCGAAACTTACGGTGAGGTATTGACAATGATTTTCGAATAGAGTAAGGGTGATGTGAATAGAGTGAGGCAGAGGTTATCTAATGAAAGATCGAACGGAGGACTAAGAATGAGATGTTTCACTGGTGCAGTACTCTAGGAAGTAGAGGATTACTTGGGGCTTGAGCCTAAGAATCCTAACTTATCAGCCAATACATTTACATCTTCCTTTTCACCTTCTTCATTTCCAGTGGCATCAAATTCTTCATCAAATCCCTCATTCAATAAGTCCTCCCAGAATCCCTCATCAAGTTCTTTATCCGAGTTCCCAAAGTTTTCGAGTTCTTCAAGCTCATCCTCCAGCTCCTTTTTCACCTTACCAAATCCTTGCATTTCAAGTGCGAGTGCCTCCAGTTCAGAAACTTGGAACCCATACGGATTTCTCGACTCCTCTCCTTCAGCATAACTCGGCCCTTGATCAATTGGTCGTCGTCTCTTCTTACTAATAACCTCTTCAAGTTCTTTCCTTTTCCCCTTTTGCTGAGCCAACTGATGAATAAACTCGGGATTCTGCATTGCTCGTGCTAAGAAATTCATCATCTGTTGCTGCTTCCTCTCGGTCCCTTGTAATCTCGACTCCATTTCTTGAAGATACGCTCGCATATTCTGCTGCTGCTGCCTTAACTTCACAAGTTCCATCATTAACACGTGCTTATCGCGCTTCAAACGATCAATGTCTTCGTCTAATCCAAACCTTCCAACTTCGACACAAGGATCAATCATAACTTGCTGTGGGGGAAGAGACTGATGAGATGGTGCCTTTCTTCTCCTAATGTTCTTCAACAGATGCTTCTGACCCTTAAGAAATGCTTCATTTGCAAACTCCCACCGGTCGGGATCGATCTTTCGAAATCCCTGCAAGAATTTGTCCCAAATTTAAGCCAACTTTGAAGTACTTACTATACTTTCTCATATTTGCTATCGATAGGAATCTCATTGAAACCATACTCAAAAGGCTTCATCATCTTCAACATTATTCAGTAAATCTTCACCAGGATGGATCCACAATCAGATAACCTTTAGAAAATGAACGAATTTCTTTATAAGGGCAAACATTACAAGCTTAAGATTGTATCAGTAGCAGCTAGTATACAGAAATGAAGTTCAAAAAATTCATAAATAAACCATGTTTCAATTCCAATTTGCAGAATACACACTAATTTCAGAAGTTTAGCACCCTTTTGCTGAAGTGATCAGTGGACACCCCAGAAAAAAAATAAAAATAAAAATAAAAAAGTGAAAACTTCAGTCAAGTACTCCTCCAAACAAACATTTTTCAACAGAACCAAGATTTGCAAATTTCAATGTAAAATTTGGGAAATGAAATTTTTGTGATCAAATACTCACTGCCCAAAAACATTTTTTTTTTTCTTTTTTGGTTTTCGTTTGAAAAAATTAGTACTAAATTGGTTTTCTGTTTTTGTTTCTATTAAGAAACACTTCCTTACTTGCCCCCACCAAAGCAAATTCTACTAATTCAAGAACTCATTTTAAGCCTTAGAAATTCTAAACTGAAATAACTACTGTATTAGCTAGAATGAGCAAGGAGGTTCAACTTATTAAGCTTTGAAAAATCTGCAACAAAATTTGAAAATAGGAGGAAAAATTCCACTTATTCAAACAAAAACATGTACTTACATAAGTATTCAGCTGCCTTACAAAGCTTGAGAAATTATTGTGCTTAAAGTATCTTGGAAGAACACTGGTGGAGAAAGAATGGGGATCCCACACAACAAAACTGTGCCCCCCTCTGTTCCAGGAAACAATATTATCAATGGTTAAATCCTCTACCATTTCAAAGGTTTTTGTCAAAAATGGTGGAGGGCCCATATCGTGCAGCCCTTCCATTGGCTGCGGTGGTGGTGGTAGCGGTGGCGGTGGCGCCACCCCATCTGACTGATTTCTTGATTGCCATGCACTTGAACTTGATGATCCTCCTCCTGGATACTCTTCCTTCACTGGATATATTGGATTCATTATAAAGATTTCTTATATATTTCTTATGACATTCTTATCGCAAGATATGCAAAAACTTATGAAATTCGAAAAAAAAATTGCAGGGTTCATGAATTTTGAAACAAAATTTCAAAAAATGTGAATACAAATTGGAGAAATTAAAGACAAAGGGTACTTTTAGAAAACTTTTTGCTAATCTTTCTCTTTTGGGAAGGTCGTTTGAGCAGTTGAGATGATGAATGCTCAGAAGAGCTGAATTTAATCCGGTTAGGTAGTAATAAAATATCCTTTTTAACGGAAGTTTCTAGATCTTTTGGACATTGGAGGTGGCATCTTTTATTTTATTAAATTTCCCTATCTTGTTTTTGGCACGAAGGAAAGTTCCATAGAAAGTTCTGGAACTCTTGGGGTTTTGATATGGTGGGAGTGGCTTTGGTTTTGAATATATAATTTGAGCGATTTGATTGGTGGAGGGGTGAGTCCCACTTACAATTGGGTGACATCAGTGCTAGTCACCACTAGACTGCAACACAATCATGAAGAGCAAATAGTTGACTTTTTTTTTTTTTTCCACTTGTTGAGATTAAACCGTAGTTTTTCAGAAGTGACTCGATTATTGATTCCGACGAGTGTCGTGTTAACACGTTATTTGATTCGAATACAATTACACCAGTTATGTTGCATAGCACATTCTTTCGACTCATTTGTCATATATAAATATAATATCTTATTATCTGTATATTCACTGGTCGATCCAGATAAACACTTATTTCTTAAATTTACACGTGTTACATTTATCAATAATTCAATTTTCTTAATTTAAATCGTATTTAGGTAAATCCCAACTAGAAAACTTCAATGTACGAAAGACGAAAACTTCAATGTACATATCCTAGTGTGTCTTAAGGTATTGAGGACACGTCCTATCCACATCATTTATTCAAAAAGAAAATAATATTTGAGTTTTTTAATGTTAATGCTGGACAACCCAGCAAATAGACATTAAACAAGTTGCATTATTTTAATATATATTATAATAGTAAAGTTGCATAAACAAAGGCCACAGCACACAGAATATAAGACTTTTTAGATATTTTGATATTTTAATAATTTATTGAATTTAATATTAAGAAAATGAACCTTGTTTTGATGTTCTAGAAAATTCTGGAGTTTGTAAGGGAAAACACTTGTAATTTATTTGTATTATCGACCGTAGGTGTCTTGCGGTTAGTTTATTAGTGGTAAAAGTTTGGATAAATTTTCAATATAAATATATACTTTTTTTTTTTTTTATTGATTCGAAGAAAGTAAATGTTTCCTTGACAGAAGACATGATTAAACATTCGTCTTTGAATGAAGAAATAGATATTTTGTTAGAACTACGTAACATGGTAGAACAAGAAGAGATGAATTGGGGGCTTGTTATTGTATTCTTGTTAAATATAGGGTCGGTTTGATGTAAAAAATGAAGTGATATTTTTTGATCAACTTCTATAAATTTTAACTAAAGATAATCGTTATAATAATGTAATTTGTTGACTGTACAGAGAAAAGAGTCATCAAATTTTTGTTTGGGGCCTTCACTATTGGGCTCAAGCTTGTCGCACGGGTTATGTCAAGTTGCAATTTTTCTACATAGTTGTATGTCATTGTCCATCTGAAGGAATTTGATTGGTTGGTGAGTTTAGTTGCAGGGCCATAATGACAATCAAAATTTACACTTGCATCCTAACTCATCCTTTCATCTTTTTGATTAATTGATTTGGATAGTATTGTCATCGTAGGGAAGCACTTCATTTGTTGTGTGTTGATAAAGTTTTCATATAGCGCATCCCATAGTTTGACTCTGACCTTTATCGACGAGGTACTAGATTAGTGCGTCGAGTTGACCTATATGAAACTCTTTGATGAGTAGACTTTTTTGATCAAGTCAAGGGGAGCATTCAATCTATTTGACTTGAAATTTAGGTCGACAACAACAATAACAACTTTTACAAGATTAAAGATTTTGTGTAGAACATATTCTAAAGAAAATGGTTTACACATTAATGTTTTGGAAAGTTCAAAAAATTTAGTATTTTTTGAAAAAAAGTTTTAGTACATCTCAAACAAAGTTGCATGTATACACAGGCTCGCGACGAGGATAATTGTATTGAAGAAGGGGGTGTCATGAGGCAGGCAAGTGATATGGTGATGATCAGACTTCTAAGCCCAATCAAGAATAATAACAGATAACTAGAAAATTTTTGATTCTTAAGCCGGAGGGGGGATTCAAATGCTCAAGTCCAAGAAAAGCCACATTAAATCACAAAAATAAATTATATATTGACAAACAATTCAAAGCATATTACAAAATTTTGCCAAAAAGAAAAGTGAAACGAGAATAATACAAGGTGGTCGTAGCATTACGAAGGCGCCCACTAGAATACACTAAGGGTGCTTGTGGTAAGGTAGATTAGATGGTAATGAACAAAAAAACGAAACTAAGATTTTGCATGTTACTGTCCAGTAATACTATATACCAAACATGCACGGTATGTTACAAGTCGAGATTTTTCTGTCTCCCCCCCAAACAACACCGACTAAACATTTTCCTTTTTTTCTTTTTACCCCGTCTTGGTTTAAGGTTCTTGGCTGTTCACACGACTATGAAGTTCTAGCATCTCTTGGTGGTCGGGATCGACTGAAAGAGCAGCCCGACAGTCTCGCAGGGCACCTGTAACATCGCCAATATGTTCGTGGAATGCTGCGCGTAGGTGAAGAAGATGAAGATCCGCTTTGAATGCAATAGCCCTCGACAGTTCTGCAATTGCCTCATCCTCCTTGCGATTGTCCATCAACACTACACAATAAACAGTTTGAAATCACCATCAGAAAACATGACAAGAAGATCGAGTTGTTGCAATGGCAGTATCATTCTCCACCGATTGAAGCACACGATCCCCTCCACTCCACCCCCGAAATAGAAAAAGTAAAATCATTGAGTGGAAGTCATCACGGAACTATGAATCAAACTTTCACTACAAAAGTATGGAGATGAATAGAGAGCAGGTCCAACCAAACAACAGCAGCAGCTAAAAAACTTTGCCTTTTTATAAATAAATGTGAGGTCGGCTACATGAATCATTATTTGACATTCCTTTCTGTTCATTGCTTGATCTACTGGAGATCTAAAGCAACTAGGTACTTAGCTACCACAAGAGGTGATGTTAATTTCATAATTTGTGTCTACACCTCCATCTCACTTACTCTTAACAAAATTGCGTCACTGTCTCCATCTTCTTACTCTAATGAAATCATGTCACTAGACATGAGCCCCGGCTACCTAATTCGTCATTGGCGTCCATTCTACGGTGTCTTTTCTGTCTTTATAACAACCAAGGTATAGCCAGAAGTTAATCTCTTTAGCAATTTTGCACTCAATTATGGACACACGACAAATAATGATTATCCTGTGCCTTTCATTTTCAAAATTTCTAGTAATATTGTTTTGCCCTCATCATGTAATCTCTATGGTGTGTTGATGGATATTATTAAAGAAAGAATATATTTTAAATAATGATGTAATGGGAAATATGTGGTTAAAAAATAAGGAAAAGTTATTGATGGGATGGAAAATATTATTTTATTGAAGAATGTATGGTTAAAAATGAGTTTTGAAAGAATATATTTTGAAAGAACGTGTGTCAAACAGGGGCTTATAATAGATAAATAAGAAAATCCAATTGACAATAGATACTTCGTCTTATATGCTTAACCATATTCAGTGTCTTGGGTTTCTCTGCATTTCTTATGTACTGTTCCTCCCGCAAAATCTTAGCTCAACCTACATGCCCCGTTCCAATAGATAGTTGCTGTGCATCTATTAGCTTATTGCATCCAGTTCTGAAGAAAACTCTTCAATATGGAATTGGATCCACCCCAACAAAAGGGGGAAAAAAGGAGAAAATCATCACTTACAAAGGGCATTGAAAATTGAAGAAAAAATCTAACCTGCAGCTCGATATCTGTAGGGGTAAACCCTGAGAGGATCTAAGCGAGTGACCATCTCTAGATCCGCCTTTGTGAGTTCACGCTCACAGTACTCGGACCTTTTCTCATAGGCAGATGCATTGTTCCTTGCCTTGTCAATCAGTTTACTCATCTCAGCATATGCAGCATTTTTATCGTTTCTTAAGAAATGGACACGGGCAAGACCTTGATGTGCTCGGGTATGCCGAATTTTAAGGGCATTGATGTAGCAATCGGCTGCTTCATCTAGTTTACCACAATCAACATAGACACTTCCAAGATTGTTTAGGGCCTAGCCATAAATACAAAAAAAAAAAATGATCAATAAGTGTTGGAGCAAATCTATTATATGACAGGTAGGTCAGTAAGAAACAGAAAATTAATGGGAATATATCAAGAGCAAAAAAATGTCAAGTTGATCGAGAAATGAATACAATATCCATTGTCAGAGAATGCCAACATCAGCTCATTTGTAAAGCGACTGTTTTCTTTCAGAAAGCAATTATATCATCTTTTACAAACCATAGTTTGTGTTCAACTAAGGCTTGAACGATTAAAATCTTAATGCATTTTTTTAAAAATTCAGTGGAAACCTTTCATTCTGGCAGTTGAAAGTTTGACCAGGCAGGGTCCAAAATCACCAACTTATAGGTATGTTAGTATCAAAAAATTGAATATATCAACTACTTACTAAGAGCATGTTAAGCTTAAAAAAGGTAAAAGTCACTTCAAGTAACTTCCAGTTTCTGATTTGGATATGTTACTTTTAAGTTAAAAAGGTAGTTACTCTTACCAAACTGTCAAAATAAGCAACACTCTTATATCCAAATTATATCCAATCAAAAAATTATTTTATTTTTAAGTGTACTTTTTAAGCTTAGCGAAACATGCTCTAAAGTTAATCACAGTTTGATGGCTGACTCAAGCAAGATTTGGGGTCAAATATAAATGATTTGGCTAACTCAAGCATGCAACTACCACTATAACTGTTTCGGAAAAGCTAACACGTGTATGGTACTTTTTAAGTTTACAGATAGGTAAAGTGTTCTGGTATTCAAGATTGAGCATCACCGACTCAGCCACACAACAAAAACTGATAGCATTGCTATATCTCCTTTTGAGCATCACAACCTACTACTGAGGTTTTTCAGTTACAAACTACAAGAAAATCATACCTGACCTTTCCTAAGTCTATCTGAGGGGCATTTCTGGGCTTCATGAAGAAGCAATATAACATTGGAAGAAGAGGATGGATCCAGACTAGAGTCGGCTAATGCATAGGCTTTTAAGAAAAACGCCTCAAAGGATCTTTGGAGACTAATAGACTCCTCAGCTTTGCGTAGCCCTTCTTCACAATGACCAGTGTCATATAAAATCCATCCCTCATAAACTAACCGTTCGTGCTCACTCAATGCATGCTGACAAGCCAACTGTAAACTCCTCATGGCAGCATCAGGACAATTTAATCTGATCAAAATTATTTAAAGTTAAAATTCAGTTAGTTTTTTTTCAATCATTTTATGCACGAAGTGCGCAAAAAATCTAATTAAATCTCCTCAAAAATGTTAAAAGCAAGTATCCAAAACAACCATAAAATATAAAACCACGGTGTTCTCATCACTCGTAGAACCAGAAATCCATGAAAGAAATTTGCCAATTTCTAAAGTATTTCATACTCTAAAATGACACAGAACAGTTCAGAATACAATATATTAAACGCTTTTTTGTACTATGATTAAGCAGTAAGGCCATATTTCAACAATCTCTATATAGGTCTTGGCATAGAACGAGTACCAGAGTGCTTCCGTTTCTTCACTTTTTTTTTTTGGGGTGGGGGGGATGTTATTTGAATCTTACTCCTTAATACAGCTCTATGATTGCAGACATAGACACATGCATCATGCACAGGACATGAACTAGAGAGAGAACCTCAAAAGAAACTTCAACTGAATGAGGGAGCTTCCTAAATACTAATTTACAACTGATCTAGATCATGATCAGGGACACCTCTGTAAAAGAAAATGTATGGCCTCCATTACAAACCAGGCTAGAAGGTTTGGAGTACCGATTAAGATGGTTCGCACACTTTCAGTAAGGAAAAGTGATACGACTATTACTAAAGTTATATTTAGAGGAAGAGGTAATGTATAGTTAAGTCATTAAAGAGAATTTGAATCTGATTCGAAGCACTTCTTTTTACAATATTTCGGAATAAATGAGGTAAATATTACTGATTTATCATTAGTTATAAATAACTACTATGAAGAGTACAATTTGGGTACAAAGAATGTAAAAGGCGAGCAAAATTATTCTCTGTAAGAAGGAAAAGTCACATTCAGACAATCCCAAATAAAACAGATTTCATTAATGGAGTTCCATCACAAAGACAAAACAGAAGAACAAAGAAGCCAAGTAAAAGGAATCTTTACCTTATCCACCAGGAAAACTTGTTCCCCGTTCACATCTACTTGAAGATCACAATGTACATCCATGAGGAAAACAAATACAAAAAAAACCCACCTCAAATTAAGAGTTTTTTCACTCAAAACAATAATACAAAAAGACTTGAAGCTTGAGATTTAAGATGACAAAATACAGGAATTTATAGGGGGGCAAAAAACCAGATTCTAAGAAGGAATAGTTTTATCCTTGGTCAAATGACAAAGAAGCTATAAGGTTTTCATTTTTCAACTGGTGTGTGTGTCTGTGGAGAGACAAGAGTGTGCGTGAAGCAACAAGTTGTGCAAAGACACAGAAACACATTTATATATACATATGCATATTATATGATAAAACAAGGAGAGTTTGCTTCAAGAAGCAGGGTTTTGCAGTCTATTGTCTGATTTCTTGAAAAAGTACGAAAAATAGAAGTTCAATTGCTATTATATTATAAGTATTTGAAGATTATATGAAGACGTCTTTGCTTAATTTGCAACCTTTTGAAGATTTTTCTTTGTTTCTTGCTTTCGACTCGATTCCGTTGTTTTAATTTTTTATTTTTTTTCAAAGCATGCAACTGAAGTCTGGTTGTCAACTATAATTAGATAAATTAGTAAGACTTGCTGCATTTCATCATGTGATATGTCCACTTCCTAATGAAATCAACTAGACAAAAAATTGTTACACCAATCTTCGACAAAAGTCCTGATTTTCTATCCTCAGTCTATTGATGTATGTCGGCCCTGTAAGTATTTTCATCAATTTGGAAGACGACGCCAAAAACTTGTTATCTACTTTTATCTTGCAAGAGAAAAGATAGTTAACAAGTAATACAATAATGAGGGAGCATTGTTATGCGAGAATTGATTATTGACTTTATTTTAATCATAACTATAGCGCACACAATTAATTTATGATTTTGAAGATTGATTTTCTAATTAGTAACTAAATTAACTAAGTTGAGCGCACACGTAGAATTGTAGAGTAAAATTCAATCATGTAAAGTGGTAAGATTAGAATCCACTATTGTAATAATAATTCAATTATCAATTACTCGTATTTGTCAATTCATGTCCTATGTTGAAAACCAATGGTACAATATTAATCAATAACTTCTCTCATGATGAATCAATTATAAACTCATATATGAACTTAATTATCTCTAATTAAATTAAAAATATATAAATTTATTACAAAATTAAATGATTTCACATAGCATAATGACATCTCTATCTATTACATAATCCTATGTTGCTTATTTTCATGTGCTAATTATATCGAATCTTTGGAAAACAATATAAATCACAAAAACATTCTAAAAGTGATCAAGCATCAAAATGGAAGAAGAGAATAATAAACAATCAATCTGGAGGAGAAGAATTCAAAAAAATAAAAATAAAAATGATCAACTTCAAATTAACTTTAAAGACAAAATTTTCGTCGTTGATTCAAACCACAAAAGATTTACTTGGACACGATTGAAATAAATAAAGATAAAATGTTGAACGAATTCATAACTAGAATATTCTAGAAGAAATATGATTACAACTCTCGATGTTCAATTTCTTCAAGATCTTGAAATAGGATTGTTGCTGTAAATTGAAATCGAGATTTAGTGCTAGCTTCAGGTTTTTGAACACTTCTGGTCCCTCCTTTAAATCAATCAATTCCGGTTTAACCACTTCCATTTGCATCCAGATTGATCCTTCATCTTCCAAACTTATCTACTCTGCTCCTTTAACTTTTATTTTCTTCAAATTTGATGCTTCAAAGTTTAGATAATGTTCAATTTGGTCCCCAAATGTCGAATTTAATCCCCCAAACTTGTGAATTCATCCGGTTAACACTTTCAAAGCTTCAAGTCAAGTCCAAATCTCCTAGTAGCTCTTCGATTTCAACCTTAAAGCTCCAATTATTCTTTACTTCTCTTCCTTTATACTTAATTAACCTTCTAGTCGAGATATTCACGTATAAAATTAACATATACACATATATTTTCACTCAATTAATCACTACAAAGCAAGTCTAAATGGTTAAACAAACGTGTAAAACACACTTATCGATAGAGTGGTAAAGCTTAAGTCAAATAGAAGTTTTCTCATTCCATGTCCTAACTCGAAGAATAACTTCCAACTCCCAAATTATTCACTCCATGAGGCTAGGTTTGCTATATTATAAAATCTCCTATTACATGAAATTCTTAAGATAGATCAATGAGCAGAAAAAATAAATTGGGCATACAAATACTATTGACTTGTAATAGTGTAGATATCAATTAAGACAAATCTCATGTAGCATCTACAATCATGTCTAGATTATATGTTCTACACGACTTCATAGTGTTGAACACCCATGTTTCAAAGGGGAGTTGTTCTCTCATAGTTTGAGTGACCACCCATGTTTCTCCTTTTCACAGGTTGGCTAATGAGCTGAGAATGGATGTTGATTTTACACAAGGAGTTTTTGAAATTATCAAAAATAAATAAAGGGAAAAATACATAAATACAATACTTTTAAGTACATAATTTCACATTTATCTAGCTTACAATATCATTTCAGAAATCAAGTGATATATACTATCGGCATATATATGAAAGAAAGTTAGGAAAATAGTTAATTTAGGATATTTCCATCATAAAATATCATATCCTAATATATATAATTTAAATATTATTGCTCTCACCTCCCATTTTGTCTCCTCTTACACCTCACACTTTTTATCTCTTATGTATATTATTTAACAATTATTTCTCTTACCTCTCTCTCTCTCTCTCTCTCTCTCTCTCATCACACACACACACTCTCTCTCTCTCTCTCTCTCTCTCTCTCTCTCTCTTTCTCTCTAAAATCATGATTTATTTATTTATTTTTCAAAATTAGGTGATCACATTTTTTTTACCTGTAATTTAATTAAATAAGTCACAGTTATAATAACACATAATTTTTTTAGATTACATATCCCCTACATCTTATTTATATAGACTTGTTTTTCACACGGATTAAGAAATTTTATTTAATATTATTAGAAAAATAATTTTTGTCAAAAATTTTCCTAGTTTACCCTTGTTTAGTTATCAATAATTAGTAGTAAATTATTATTGAAAATAGTAAAGAAATAAGCGTATATTAATAAACAAACAAAGTAAAACATTCTTAATAAAGAAACAATACTATATAATTGAGCCAAAAATATAAGGAATGTGAACCTATTTAAATGAGACGGAGAGAGTATTATTTATTGATCACAATGTATTCATGATATTGGTTACAAATACCAATAGCTAGTTACGGACTTTCTCGTTTTAATCAAAATATAATAAGCCAATACAGGATGATCAACCAGCAGGCCATCTACTCAGCTTAAATTCATCAATACACCATTGATGAATTTAGGACAGAAGTAGCAGAGTAATGAACAATAATGACAACGACGAATCCATCGTTAAATTAAAATCAATTAATCTGACGCATATCGATAATCACCCATCAATGCTGCTGTGAATTTCCTATGTCTTCGTCTCATATCGGTAAGCACAAAATAAAATTTCACAAAACAGTAGAAAGAAACCAAGACAAAATAATCGATTGACTATTACATATTTGTATCTGTCTTAGGTGTTTCCGCCGTAGGTGGTGGGAAGTGGTGGCTGGTGGTAGAGGCCGGTCTTCATGGTATGTGAGTTTTGAAGAGATAGAAATTATTTCAAAGAGAATAATGGGCGGCGGGGATGGATCAAATTAACTGGGAAATTGAAATTATCCTAATTTAGTTTTTGATAATATAAATTTTATAATATATTTATTATTTTTAAAATATTAATTAACACCTTTCTCATTTCAATTGTTGAAAATTGACGGATTGTCAGTGTGGATTAACCCATCCATGTAGAA
>CAIGRN010025609.1:0-25875 GCA_903798345.1 Fraxinus anomala
CCAACAGAAAATGATATTACAAAAGATTAAATTCATTTTTCTTGTTTTGATAATCTCAGCAAAAAAGATATTATCATTGTTTTGAATTCAAGAAAAGAAATATAATCCGAGCAGAAAACTCATTATTCTCACCCCAAACATAAATCATTAATCCTTCACATGCTAAATTGATTAAACTCACAATAAAAGATAATCCTTATATTTTCAAATTCTTGATGTTTTATAAATTTCACAATACTAAATTCCAAATTTCTTTATTGTTATCCAAATGTTGGAAGTATTCCACTGTTGTTCACACCCAAATGCAACCCAACAAGTTCGCTTCATCGTTTTAGCAGTAAAGCACCCTTTTCTCAATACGATTTCTTGCTCGCTTTTCAAAAAGTTCAAGAAATGCTGCAAAAAAACAAGAACAAGTTCCTGCATTGATTTTATTCTTATCTATTTAAGTAAATTTATATAAGGTTAAAAATATATTATAATATATTTTTTTAAAAAAGTGGATAGATACATAAAAATTGTGGATTAAAATAACGGCTTCCTAAAATTATCCGTCCGTGTCTACTGTCTAGCCAACGTAATATTTTTTTTGCACTTTCACAAAAATCCCTCAGAATGAAGTACCACATCATATCTACCCTCATCAAGCAATAATCTATATCAAACCAAGAAGAATCGCAGGTTCCAACAGTGCCAAACTCTCCACTGCATTATTGGTCACCGCCTTATGCGAGCACAACCGTCTTGAGAGCCAAACACTAATATTTTCGCCATCTCCAACTCCAGGCCTACCATCAACTGAGAATTCACCTTGTGCCATATGGCTAAGTTTGGAGCCTAACCCTAACACCGCTTGGTGATTGGGGTAGCTGTTCTATGTTACAAATGTGAAAAGATTAACTCAAGGAGCTACATCATCTTCAATACTTTAGCTTGAAAATATTTATGATCAATTCCTCAATGTGAAGGTAAAATCCCACAAAAACTAGATATGAAAAACAATCAACATATTGGGCTTAAGATATTTCTCTGAAAAGATTCACATTTTATGGTAGAACTCAAGACTCGATATAGTATCACAGTCCAAAAAGCTTAAAAGAGCAATTTGATTCATCTAAACCTCAAAGGAACATTTGGATTCCAAGAATGGTGAATCCAAACAAGCTACCATCTTGTTGGATATAATAACGGTAAAATCTCACATTGTTAAATATAAAAACAATAATCAACGTATAAGGGCTTAAAACTACACTTAAAAAGGTTGATCTTTTAAGCAATAATTTGATTTTTTTCTCCTCAACATATCTAATAGAATGGTAGACTATGAGGCACTACAACTGAAGCGCCTCTCAATGTGCTATTAAAAGAGTAATTAAACAAGCATCTTCAGGGCAGATATATCTAATAGTAACTTATTTTCTAGAGCACCTTAACAAAACTCAATAAACAATATGCACACATGAAAATTGTGGTGGATAGACTAATAGTGGCTGTGGTAGAATAAAGAGTAATGGTGCACTTGCAACCTGTTATGAATAAAATACAGCTTCTCACTATCTCATCCAAATAAGAAGATAAACTTATCAATTAAGAGAAAGGTTTTACAAATTTCAATCAAAATGAGACTCCAGCAATATAAATCTAAACAGAAGAATTAAAACAGTCTGAACAAGACTGTCACATAGGACCTCTGAATATGGTCAATTTCACTTACCAAATACAAGCTCCTATTTTGTCCAGTCAAATGTATGTTTCGCAGTCGCATTATTAATCACACAGGATGTGATGAAGGAAATTCTACTAAAAAAGGAAGCAGAATCAGTTGCATACCGGCTACAGGTATAGGATTGAAACTTGGTTCTCTACGACGCAATCCTAGATAAAAATAGAGTCGGAGAACTTTTAGGAGAAAGAAAATCTCAAATTTTATAAGCAGCAGGCTAAATTCAAAGATATTCATAGCAGCCAAGCAGGTGAATTGACATGTTTACAACATGTAATTGGACAAAAACAGTTCGAACATTGAAAGGATGTCCATGTAAAGGGAAAAAACAAGATAACCAAGCTAAGGCTCGAAGAAAAACTTATACGTGGTATCAGAGCAAATCATGCCTGATTGACCACAAACAACTCGAACAAGTAGGGATAGCAAATTGGATGACCAAAGCAGCTAGGCACTCCTTCAGTTCTTGGCTTGAGAATTTATTGCCTTGATTTTCAGGGTGTAGCAGGAGAGGCACCACATTTTCAGAGTGTAGCAGGAGAGGCACCACATTGGCGCCCATCCTAAGAATTAAAAACTGTGTAGGACACATCAATCAGCAATTAGGGAGATCCCCTAGCGCAGCGCCACAAATAAGTCTCAAGAAAGCCTATCAAAGCAGTGTCATCAAAGACAGTAACCAATCTAACAAAACTTTATGAATACAAGGTTGTCATAAACTCCTGAAAGCAATCTAAGAGAACAATAAGGAGAAAAATCCAATACTTTACTTGTCATATCATTCATTTTTTAATATTAATAGTAAAATGTAAATCCATGAGCTATCCCTCTGCCTTGCCAAAATTTTGCTCATCATATTTGGAGTAAAAATAATGAGATGAAGATTTTTAGAATTCATAATTAGAAAAAGAAAGTGAGAAAGATTTTCAGTTTCTATAAAACCCATGAGTTGTACAAAGAATAAAATAAATTGGAGCTTAGAGAATAAAGAATAAGATAAAATTGAGAATGCAAAACTTGGAAGAATATAATAGTGTGTAAATCAATTTGAGGGTACAATGTCGAATGATTTCTTGCAGGGTTCAATCAGAGACCAATGAGTATTACCTCTTTTACACGAGACTTAAGCCTTAAAACAAACCAATAAAATAATTTAAAAGAACATGAAATACAAAGATAGGGTTATAATTGTCAAGGAGATTGAATAAGATTTCGAAGATTGTCGAAGATTACGATTATATTATTATAATTGTATTAGATATAGATATATTGTTTTTACCATTAATTAATATTGTAATTGATTGCTTCTATATTTAGTTGTTATTTTAGTCCTATTTAATGAGAGAACNTTTTATTGAGTATATTTGACAATAATAAACCATAAACCATCTTGAAAATCCATAATAAAAATGAATTATCAAAAATTTATTGTCGAACTTGCAATCTAAAAAAAATAGTACAAAATAAGTTCTCAAATTAGGTATCACGCAACAAAGTTGTAATCTATTGCTAATTTAGAAACAACTTTGACGTCTCCATAAGTCAATATATCTTTGAGAGAATCATCAACATATTTAGTGCAACCAAACACGTGATCTAGGCATTTGAGAATCGACTGGACCACCAAAAGATGGAGAGGAAAGCGCTGCATGGCTAGGAGGCGTTGGGGGCTCACAACTATCTTATTTTATTTCATACTTTAGCTATTTGATTAGCAATGGCAAATACGTCTTTAGTTTGTATTTATATTTTCTTTAAAACTCAAGTACCAAGGATTGCAGTGTTTTCCAAGTCTAATCCAACTCATAATATTCATTGAGAATTAACAAATTTAGTTGATCTCATGTTTGTGTGCTTTGTACGCTTCCACCATATCATCTCTTATAGAGCATAGTTTGAGTTCCTTATCGAGATGCCACCAACGATATTATAGGTGAAAGGCTTGCAGAAAGGACGTAACACGTGCAATAACAAATAGTTTGTTCAAGCAACAAATTGACAAGGCCTAGGCTCAACAACAAGAGGTGTTAGGCCATTAGAGTGTGCTGCAAGAGGTAACCACATTGCCGTGTAAGGCCCCATTGAGCCAATGGGGAACAAGGCACACTACAGCTGGAGAAGCAGCGGCCAAGCGGGATGGCATTGTTGCTACATCTATGGTAGCTGGACAATGATCCTTCCGGACAGAGGGAATTAACGTTAACCTCCAGGATATAAAACTTGCAGAGCTTGCATGGAGTTTTGTTCATGGTCTCACTTCTCTAAGAAAGAAACAATGGTATGATTGTTGAATTTATAGTTTATCATCTTGTACAAAGTGAGTTGCATGTACCTCACTGAGTATTTTTCAAAACACTCATCCCTCCCATTAACAAATTTCAAGTTAAAATGTCTTGGATGGATGGCCGGCAGACCAAAGATCAAAGATTAAAATTCGAGAAGCCCTGGTTTTAATTCCTAGTTTGCATATTTAATTAGTTGATGAATCTTTAGCATTTATGTATGAATTTGACGGATTTAGGATCTTGATTTATGTTTAATAATTTTGTAGTCTATGGAGGTTAGTAGCCTCAGATTTTGTTAATAATGAACTTGCAATGTTTGGATTTTGTTTAAGATTAAACCTGGAAATCTGTCCAGTATTCTAGATTCTGACCTCTACTTCAAGCAGTCACTCCGAAGTGTGTACTTTTGAGTTTCTAGATGAAACCAGTTGGGTTTGAAAGCCCGAGCTTTTTGTCCATGAAACTTGAGGTCACGCCGATCAGCCAACAGTAGAATTAGTTATGGTAAGTCGCACGATCTGCAACAATATTACCCATAGATCTGTATACACGTGAATTCGTTGATCAATTTGACGGACTAAATGGATGAGATAAATTGTGAAATTTGGATATGTTGTTTGTGGATGAGTTATGTGATTACTGTATAAGTTTCATATTTTTTCATGGTCGTTTGGTATGTCAGATAATTTATGGCGACAAATTGCGCAAATTGAAAGTTTGAATTTTCCCATGTCCTATGTTAAAAGTTTAAAATCAGATTTCATGGCATGCTTTATGGCTCATAACTCTAGAACCTTAAGACTAGCACTAAGCACTAAACACGTTGTTCTTCACCAGCCTCTTGTGGGATCTATGCCAAGGCACTGGACGCAAAAGAAATGAAAAATAGTAGTGCATTGGGTTATAGAACTTGGGGCATTACGTCGGTGATGATAAGTGTGAGAGCTTACTGGTTTTTTATGAGAAGATTGAAGCAAAGACTTCAGGTAGCATTAAAGGGCAATAAGGGGCCATTTTTAGTAGTTCAGAGGGCTTATTCAACACTAGCGAACTTTCAATACAATAGACCTTAGAGGAAGATGAAATAGACACAGCAGGGCCCTTCCCCATAAGACCCATCTACGCTGCACCAAAGGGTAAAGTTCGCTATCGATGACCAGCTAGTTGTCCTATTCACTATCCGAGTAAGTACCAATTTGGGAGAAGAGCGGCCATCTATTTCAGAAGGTCCAAAGATTCATTTCAAAAACAGGAATTTCCATAGTGATGAGACCAGCGACTTCATAACAATCTGATTCAGTCAATGTGCAACATTGAGAAAAAGTGTCGGTTCAATACGTGACTCCAGCTATTTTATGATGAGGTTTCTGAAGAGACGGTGAAGCAATTAGAGTTAACTACCAAGCGACATCCAAAACCATATAAGTTTTCGAAGCTAAAAAGGGGGATGGAGTTAATGGTTGAAAAACAGGATCTTATCAGTTTGTCAACCAGCTCAATGAATCACAACATTTAGGGACATCGTGCTGATGGATGCGTGTCATTTGCTTATGGGAATAACCGTAACAGTATGACATGCAGGTTACACACGATGGGGCTATAGTTTCACCTTTAAGGCTGATACTGATAATGACAATGTGACTTCAATCAAGCAACTCAAGCTTTTGAGCATTACCCTAACGGTCAATATGAAGCCCAGAGAGAAACTGAAATAGAAAAGGAGAATTGCGACATACAAGCCACAACTTCCATAGTACTTTGTTGCACGTGTAGGTAAAAATATAGATATTTCACAATAGACATCTTCTGTCAAATGAATCAGCATTCATACTAAAACAAGTGATACAACATATGGAAAATGGGTTAACAAATCAAAATTAAGCAGATATAGGTATAAATGTCTAAAGACTCTATGACCTATAATGCAGCCAAAACCGTCATCTGATAACGGTTGAAGATTTTTTTTCCATGTTATGAATGTTCTTCACCACAAAAACAAAGATGTAGAACTCATATATTCAATCAGCATGCTTCTTACTACTCATTCATAGCAGTTTCCCGCTCAAAGCAGAGTGAAACTCAGTCCAAATGAGAATCCAAAAGGAGCAGATTCAAATGCAATTAAGATAAACAACATTTACTGAAAAGAAAATGAATTAACTTTCAACAAAAAAATACAGATGTAAAAAAGCAAAATTTGAATGAAAGCTTGTAGAGCAATACACAACCAGTCCTGCAGTAACATAATATTATACTTATTTATAACTAAATCAGAGTTATTATCTTCTCTACTATCATAATTAACAGATAATTTTCAATTTTCAACTGCATATTGATTATATACTTACATGAAAAGAAAACATCACTTACAGCCTTCCAGAATTCTTTTACTAGCTGGCCATAGTCTTTCCTTATCTACCTCTTCGGAATCTAAAAATAAAATGACATAAATCTGAAATTAATCAAGAAACCACAAATTAATTTTTAAAAAAAAAAAAATGCCTGCACAAAACACACGCACAAAGATATTCATATCGACTTCTTAGTCTCTGAATAATCCGCCAGGAGCAAAAAAAAAAAGTAAAGGTAATTTCAATATGAAAAATTGGAGGTTTCAGTTTGGTCTCATCGTGGCTGTGCTTGGTAGTGGTTGTATTTCTCTTTCCTAGTTTTCTCGGAAATTTTTCATTCCTTAATTATCAGAAATTTCCCTCATGTTTTCGATTTCGATTTCATTCAAAATATAAAGGAAATTGCAGAAATGATCCCCCAATCTTTTGATGAGTTGTTATTTTATCTACAGCCTACTAAAAGAGGCAAGTTGACTCTCAACTTCTACGAATAGGTCCATAACTAGTCCCAACAGGCAAAAATGGTCCAAAACTCTATTAAGGATCTGTTTGGTGCATATTTTTGAAAATAAATTTTATGGAAAATGATTCATTTAAAAAATGTGGGGTCAAAATTTAGGAAAAAATTATGAGTTCAGGGATAAAATAATTTTATTTGAAGAATGTATGATTGAAAATGAGTTAAACAAAATGAATTTTAAAAAATCTATATTAAATATGAGCTAAATCTTTGCTTAAATAGACTTTGATAAAAGTAAAAGCATAACCAATCTCACGTAAAAAAATGAAAAAAGACCTATTGATGGCCAAAAAAATCCGCAAAAAAACCTGCCCCGACCCGAACCCACCCCGTGAAGGATAAAACATATTAATTAACTAAAGAAATGAAATTTAGTTACACTGTAATTCGACTTGTAAATATTTAATTTTGGACATTATTTGTTTTGAGTGCTTGTTTTGGATATTGATATAGTTAGTTTGAGCATTATTTACTTTGTATTTTAAAATTTTGAATTTGTATTTTAATTGGAAATTTTTGAAAAAAAAAGGGGGGGGGGGTGGGGGGAGCCCGCGCCCCGCTCGCTGCCATCTCTAATAAAACCTCATCTTGTCCACCACACCCACCATTTGCCACCATCACCAATAACACAACTCCTACCTAGCTCATCTACGTATATGCCGTTAATGGCATATTGTAATTCACCATCTTCCAATGAGCACAACCTCAAAATGTATTCAACAACCTGGCTTTTGTGGCTAGGCATTTAAGTTTGCCACAATTTGCTTTCCATCTAATAGTTTGCCTAGTATGGGAATGTAGACTAAGTATGCGTTTAATTTTATTAGTGACTTCTCTGATGAGTTGTATCGAACGGTAGGAAATTTTGAAATGACATATTGGGTTTGACTAAGAGTCATTGAATTTGAAAATGCTAAAAAATAAAGTTGGGGAGGGTTGTCGTCTAGTCTTGGGATGAGGTTGGTATATGGTTCCAGTGTCATGTGCAACACTAAATTGTAACAAATGTAGACTAGGACTAACAACACAATCGAATTGAAAGATTGATTGTTAAATTGCTCCAAATTTGCAACTCGAGCAAGACCAATGCTTCAATTTTTAAGATAAATATTCATAATTCTCTTAAAGATTTTGTATGTATGTGAAAATAGAAAAGAAGATGAAAATGAAGAATTTGTGTTGTCTTGTCCAATTCATCCAGTGGGAGTTAGACAAGATAACAATTCTTTTGACTTTAATACTACTTTTCATTGTTTGAACATATGAAATCGACATTCTATCAACTTTTGAGCAATAAAAAAAATAGTATGACAATATATTCGAAAAGAACATTAAGTTCAAAAAACACACACCTTTTAAAATAGTCAATCTTTTCATAGTTATCATATCTGACCCGATCAAAATATCTTATCAGCATTTCAAGTGGTAGGTCATTGTTGGGTTGAAAAAGAAACAAAAAATTCTTTTTTTTTTAAACTAAAAAAGAGCTAATTTTAAAATTCGTTTAGTAGTTGAAATATTATAAATTCTAAGATTATCTCTCTCTGTTTTTGTACTCCATCCCTCTAATGTATATATGCTGACTTTCTTTATTTTCTTGTCTCATTTATGTGGTCATGTTTCTTTATTAAAAAAGTATTCGTTTTGTTTATTTACTAATATACCCTTATTTAATTTGACTGGTTATAGCCAATTCCTCTCATTTAATCTTGAAATTCTGCAGATTTTAATTTACTTTTTTAGAATTATCTAAATACATACACACATTTCTCACTTCTCCTTGGAAACATAGACAATTAAATAATGGTAAACTAAGAAAATCATTTGCAAAAATTATTTTTTTAATAATATTAAATAAAACTTTTTAATATGTGTGAAAAATTATTTTTTTACGAGCCGCTCGGCTCGTCAAAAAGACGAGCCCGAGCCGAGCAGGGGACCAGTGCTTGTCGAATTTTTTTTTTTTTTTAAAGGTTATACCTAATTAAAAAATAAATTTGACGAGCTCACGAGTCGAACAAGCCCGAGCTCGAGCTTATACGGCCGGCTCGGCCCATTGACATCTATAGATGGAGGGAGTAATAAATTAAGCCCATGTTTGACACCCATTTTGGGTGGAAAAAAATTTTGGAATAGTGATTGATGGAAGATTGTGTGGTTAAAAGTAAGGAGAATTTTTGGGTTTATGTGTAATATTATTTTATTGATAGAATGTGTGGTTGAAATGAAGAATGAAAAATAAAATAAGAAAAAAAATGGGTTTCAAACAGGGGCTAAATCGAATACTATATAATTTGTTCTTTGGCTTATTGATGTAATACTCCCCAACGTATGGACCTATTGCTAAATATCCCTACCTTTTCGAATTAGCCAAAAAAACCCTTTTGTGAAGTTTGAAGTGTGGTATACTCCCCTACCGTACACGCCCGTTGTTTTTGGCGTTAATTCCAAATAAAGAGTGCCAAAATGGAAAAGTTAAAAAGGGCAAAATCGTCTTTCCATGTTCACATCTTCAATAAGGGCATGTTTACCTGGAGTAAACATAATACGTGAAGCACGGGAAAAAATCTTTTGTGAGTAACCCACTATCATCTGAAGTTGCAATTGAGTCTCGTCTTTGTAGGTGTGGAATGGAGATTCAATAAAAGACTTCGTAGACACAAGCCATTCGAGAAGAAGATTCTGGGCATGCACACAAAACTTGATAATGGAAATCCAAACCCCATTTTTTTAATATTTGTTAGTATGTTGTATCCCTGGTTTTTTTTCTACAACAAAATAGAGGTTGTGAATTATTTTCATAGTGTAATCCACCTATGTGTCGTAGATCTATGAAGATCATACTTGAGCTACTAAGATTCAGAAATGCATATGAACAATAGGTCCTGAAATTGTAGAGGCAAAACACTGCTTTTAGATTCAAGGCCTGGGTTTTTGGGTTTTTATGTGTGTGTTGTGATGTAGGTTTTTGGTGAAAAATATAGCTCCAGTAACCTTATTGATTTGAGTAGTGAATGGATGTTAGTAAATGTTGTGATCTCCAGTAGAATTTCTGTAATGAATGGTATGCAATGAAAAGTTCCAATTTCCTGTATTTCCTGTTCTTTTCTGGTTGGTCATGGGTATTGGGGAAATGGATTACATCATTTTTGTTCAAACTTTAGTGCGACGAACCCCCTTTGAGATGGGAAAGGTTGCGTAAAACAACACTAAAAATGTGAGACATTGTAGAACACAACCTTGTATATAGCAAACCTTGTGAATTGAAAACACTGTAATTCTTTGAGTTTGCACAGAATTTTCTTGGAATTACGAAGATTACGCAAACTAACCTTGACTAATAAATTCGTTCAACCCATACAAAATAAATAAATAAATAAAATAAACAAATGGTTAAAAAAAAAAAAGAAGAACACATCATGGACATAAATAGACCACATCACCACAAAATATCTTATTACAAAGTCTTCATCATACGCAGTATATAATCCCACAAAATGGTAAATATTAAATAAAAGTCATCCTTGAGAATTATTTTTTAATTTGCAAAAGGCGATTCTTGACCTTGACACTTCTTTTATTGTGCCCAGCATCACCACACCGGGAACACATTAACCATTCATATCCTTGACGAACCTCCAGCAGTAGAGGTCATTGTGTTGGATGGTGTCTAAACACGGGGAACACCTTATTACCATTCATTTCCTTGACAAACCTCCAGCAATAGAGGTCATTGTGTTAGATGGTGTTTATACACTGGGTACACCTTATTTCCATTCCTTTCCTTGACAAACCTCCAACAATAGAGGTCATTGTGTTGGATGGTGTCTATACTTCGTTTGCATTCTTTTCGCTTCTTCTTTAGTCTCCCAGAATTTTTCGTGAATACCGGAGGTGTCATCGGATTTGTCCTAAGATTTGACCACGTATCTGGACATGTGATTGAGAAAATCGACGATGTATACATCTGAATGTATGCTTCTTTCTTATAAGCTTTGTCAACATAATCTGCAATATACTGGATGCCACGTGAAAGCAGTGCCGCATTAACATGATTGCAAGGTATTCCTGTTAATTATCACAACCGACATGAACTTGTCCTCACAATCAAGTCAACTGCATGTAGCATTTGGCTTGCATTGTGGCATATTTGGAATTTATGGCTCCCCGAATAATCAACATATTCAGCCCTCAAAAGTCTAGTATTTCTCCAAATGATCTTCATGATCCTTGGACCAACATCTCCACTCTATCTGTTGCATGCATCCCTCCTAGTCACAATTCTTCGCATCAAATGCATTTTTTATTTTCTCCGACATTGTCAAAATAGGCTTTTCATGTACACTCAAGATGGGCACTATTGAATGATGCACAGAGAAAATAGACTTCTCCCATGCACTCAAAATAAGCTTCTTTCGTGCATCCTGAAGTAGAAGTTTAGAGGTCCACAATAGTCATACACATACACAAATGCCTCCCTATTGAAATATTGACGCTTCACATAGTCCAATAACATCATCGTACAGTGTTCGTGCCTCACATTATTCAATTTATCGAAAAACAACCAGCTAAAAATATCAATTGTGATGTTATATCCGACTGGATAAACATGGAAAAAAACTAATTACTACTTCAAATATGTCAAAACCCACAGCAATCAACATATAGACACGTAATAAACTAAAATTTGAACAAGATCATGTAAAAAATTGAACCCAAAACATCATTTCGAAAGCCAAAATATGAACATTAACCATATTTAGGAGCGTTATCTTCAAAACCTTTTATTGCAAGAGCATACATTCTCTATAAACAAATGATGAAAATATGTATATAACAAAAATCAACTAATTCAGAAACCCATTTCAAATTTTGAAATTTTTATCCACACAATCGAAATACAATTGCTGCGTTATGGATGGCAACGGGACGGGTATAGGACGGGTTGTCTATTCCCACTCCCTTCTCGTCGGGTATTTTTGTACCTTACCCTCATCCACATACCGGGTTAAAGCGGGACGGGGCGGAGCGGGGGTGAGGAGGGGCAGGTCCCCTATCCCATTTATCGCCCGTTTATTTTTTATTTATTTTATTTTTTGCAATTTAAAAAAAATCTTGAGTTAGTAAATATTATTACTTTTTTAAAAATTTTTTTTTGTTAAAAGTAGCTTATATTCCATTTAAAAATGATAGTAAATTTTTTATTTTTGTTTGATAAAAAGTTTAAATTTGAAATTAACTTTAAACAGAGTGGGTAACGAAGCCGAGCGGGCGAGGCGGGGGCTATGTTTCCTGTCCCATCCTCACTTCGAGCAATTACCCCGTCCTATCCCCACCCCGTTTACCCAGTTAGGTGGGTAATCCCCACCTCATTCAGGCTGGGCCTCGCGAGTGTCGAATGAACGGATTTTTTTTGTCATCCCTACCGTCTATCACTTATTGTTGCAAATCGTCTATAAAATGTTGTGGTGAAAGACTTTTAGATGTCGTGAAAGAAACTGCTCCAATCATAGGTAAAGAAGAGTCGGTTGGTGTCGATCGTGGGTTTGCACCGAACTTCTTGCCTCTGGGAGTGACCTTTCATTTCTTGTGGAATACACCCTTACTCCAGTCAAATAGGCTCTTATTAAAGATGTGAATAGGGAAAGACAATTTGCCCTTTTCAACTTTTCCAATTTGGTCCTCTTTATTTGGAATTAACGGCTGAAGTAATGAGAGTTGACAATAAGGGGATGGGTTGTACTTCAAAGGTCATACATGGGAGTTTTCGACCAATTTGAAAAGTAGGAGATATTTGTCAATAGATCCATACGTTGGGAAGTATTGAGCCAATAAGCCTTTTTTTCTTTTGCTCCTTGTATTTAAATTATGTTTCTCTTACTTTAATTATTTCTTCTTTTATGAGTTGTGAGTGATTACTCAGTTTATGTTAATGTGCACGTTTGTGGACACAAAGATAGCATAACACCATTATTAGACAAATTCATGAATGCTGGAAGCCTATATTATAGCTCGAACCTGTAGGTCTACCCCGATTTTGTTGAAACTTGGTAATATTGGACTCTAGCCAAGTCTAAAATACAAATAAAGTCACGTAATTAATGAATTACAAATAAGGTCTCGTCCAAACAACCAACTTATCTCATCACATCACATCAAGAAACCGTGAATCTCATAGGATTACCTGAAGCCTCATCCCGACTATTGTGTCCTTATTCTTTGAATACCACCTGTCCTTAGAGATAAATGTATGATCGCTTACACTTTTTGAACTCGCTCATTTTCTTTCTTAGCATTCTATGCTAAATTCACTCATTGAAAACGTCATCGTCATGATCGTCGAAAAGCTTACTATCTACACCGCATTGATATCAACTTTTGTGTCTTGTCTAGAAGTTCCACAATATTGCTAGTGGCCCAACTTCCATTCATTTAATGTAGGTTCAGTTCTTATTTAGTTAAATTTTCTATTTTAAAATTAATATCAACGGGATTAATTGCAGTTGTGTACTCCCATCCACACATGGTATATTATGCCCCTTTTGGTATTGATTAAAAATAAGATTTCAATCTAAATCAAAGTCAACAATTAATTTTAACCACACATTTTATGATATCTACAAATTTTCAACCACACATTTCATCAATTTTTATTAAAATCTACTAAAAATTTGATTTTAATCTCCACCAAATAGTGGCATAATACCTTTTTATTTAATCACCTTCCAAATTAGCGCTCCATAATCCTTTCAATTAGAAAACAACTAAATAACCAAACTCCATAAAATCTGCTAATTATATACCAAAGGTTGAACCAAGACCTAAAACTTTGAATTTACCAAAGCGAAATATTTAACAAATCCAGCAAATCGACACGTTTCTATATTATTTTCATTATTCAACCATGGTTATCACTCGCAGTATTGACCGACAATACATGTCACAATTACTCAATGGGTAATTATATTGACACTGTAATATGTTCTCGAGCTTTGCTCATAATAGCATTCATGTACTTAACTTCTATTTGTTGAATTTATATTTTCAACTTTCAATTAACTAAGTATCTCATCCTAGCCAATGACTTCTGTCAAAATATCTTGTTACACGCTTAGAAATGAGGGAAAAATTGTTCCATTTGTGTATCTATTTAGTTATTTTTGAATATTATAGGAAATTAATTAGTCATTTTACTCCCTGCCAATGGACTTCTTGGAAAGAATTTATTATCAGATTTAAGATGTGTTAAATTAATGGATAGTTGATGAAAAAATGTGATGAAAAAAGTTGGCGACCTATATGATAATAAGAAGAGATTGAGATCATTCAGTGCAATTATAATATAGCGCAACGAACACAAATTGTGGTACAAATATAATTATCATTACTCAACTCTCAAACGTATTTATCAAAATAGTTTGACGATGTAACTCTCATAAAATAGGCATAATAAAACTTAGGCAACGAATTAGGTGTTGCATTTGGGGGTCCTTGAAGATATGAAATAAGAGCGTGAAACTAGGGCAAGGAGGGAGAACGGTGTTGGGGGTGTCCTTAACTGAGATTTTGATGGATTTTAAAAATTATAAATTCCAATGAATTTTGTGGATATGAATATATTTTCACAAAATCCATAAGAATATCATTGAAAATGGATAAGTTTCAAAACAATTTTTTATATCCATCCAAAATTTTTAAAATCCTTCTATTAATGAAATCCTTGTAAATTCATGAGTTATTGAGAATATTTAGATTTTAAAGGATTTTAGTGAAATTCATTAAAATCGCAATTGGGGACACATAGATTTCATTAAAATCCATTAAAATCTCAACTGTAAACACTTGAATTTAGAGGGACTTTTAAAATTCATCAAAATCAATTTAGTACCTTTTTTTTCCTTTAAAATGACTAAATTGTACGTTAAAATTAAATAATAAAGTTTCTACAATTGTGTCCTTTGTTTAGAAGATTTTCTGTTCAAAATTTCTATAATTTCTTCAATAGATAAAACTTTGTTAAACACATTTAATAATTCTCAAGTTTTTCATTCAAAAGTAACAATATTTGTGAAACGCCATGGCTCTGAAGAAACACATTCAAAATCTGTTTAGACGACATTTCAAGAGGTAACAAATTGTGCTCGCTATTTCGATGCGATTAAGGTGTTAGTTTTATAGTAACAAAGTATCTTTTATCATGGAAATCAATTATTCATGACGTTGATAACTTGGGTGAATAAAATTGTTTTAAGGAATGCGACTTCGTAATTGACAACATGTTAAATATAATTTTATTTGTTAATTCAAATAGGTATGATATTCTGTACAATTATATATTGATGTTGCTTTAGTATCATAGGAACTACAAGTTGAATATGCTACAAAACATGGATGGTACGTAATAAAATTATCTTCACATCACAAGGTTTTTTGCAAGTTTCGCCATAATGATGTGACTTTTAGCTTGACACTATAGATACAATTGCAAAAACATTAACTCGGAGACAAACAAGAAAGGCCATGGAACCTAATAAAATCAAGTTTTCAAGAAAACCGAGTAAGAGTTTTACGATTATCAACTAATTTATGAACATTAAAAAGGAATAGAATGCGTAAAGGTTAACAAACCATGATATTGTTTCATACAATTGTATACCGTCCAATTAAAGCACGTGACAAATATTTTCTTACGACTCGTTTGTAGTAAGGAGCAAATTAATAATTGCATTAGTAACAAATTGAACATGGTATACAACATAAAGGCTTTCCAGCAAATTGATGTTAATGTGACAAGTGTTTACACGTTTTGTCAACATATAGTCTGATTTTCAATTTGATATGATAGATATATACAACTCTCCATATAAACAAAATAAAAAACAAAAAGGTAACAATACGCAAACCTTGTTTGAAAATGATTTCTTGATAAGTGATTTTTTTGAAGTATGTGTAGTTAAAAAAAATAGGGAAAACTTGTGAGGAAATTTTAAAAATAATTTTTTGAATAATGTGAAGTTGAAAATGAGTGTGGAGAGTTAAATAAGGACAAAATAAACCAAGCCTCATATGAAAAAGGGACACAAATTTTATCCATTATCAACTAATTTGAAGATTAAGAAGGAAGAACACGTGAAAAAATAAAATTAAAAAAATCACTCGGTGATACCTTTATTATACACAATGGAGTACCATGCAATTATATCACGTTGTTTCAGAATTTACGAAGACTTGTCTGTAGTAGTAAGTAATTTTAATTATTCTTTTACTATGGTAACAAATTGAATCTAGTTTATAACATGAATGCTTAGCACTAAATGTTCTTTAACATGTCAAGATTTTTTAGCAAGTATTGCCAACTTGGTATAATTTTCAATTTAATAGGATAGATGCATTTGCAAAGAGCATGTAACATAACAAAATTAACCTTTTTGTGAAAAATGGTCTTGATGCGATAAACTAATTATGAAGATTAAGAAAGAATAATACATGGCAAGATTAATTGGTAATACCTTTATTTTACTCAATAATATACCTTGAAGTTATAACACGTGGCATTTTAGAATTTAGCAAGACTTGTTTGTAGTAATAGTAGTAGTTTTAGTTAGAGTACGGTATTTAGCTTCACGAGCGCTAAGCACCAGTCTAATTGTCCTCTAAGTGTCCTTAAATGATTGAATATCACATACGAAGAGATATAACTCATATTTAAGATATCCAATCAATTAATTGAAGTTAAATCAGTGATAAGTACCTGTGAAGTTGAATAGGATTATTTCTTTTGTAATTGTCTTACTATGATACCAAGTTGAATGTAGTGTATAACACTAAAAATTCTATAACATGTCAAGATTTGTTTGTGAGTTGTGTCAATGTGGTATAATTTTCAATTTAATAGGATAGATATACATTCAAAGATATTAACAACTTTTTTCACAAAAAAACAAAATACCATTTCACACAATAAAACCAATCATTTATGAAAATTGAGTAGAAACTTGCTTGGGATCAACTAATTCAAAAGATTAATAAATAATAACACGCGGTGAGATTAATTGACGATAACTTCATTTCATTCAATGATATACCGTGCAATTAAAGAACGTGATGTTAATAATATTCCACGTGTCTTCTATTCCGTGCCATTAATCATAAAAAAACTAAGCTCATATGACATTTCGACACTAATTTCATCCATTGTTAACTATTTTTGATCACCAAGAAATAAATGCACATGTTAAGATGAAGGTGCACTACATTTATTTTACGTACTAGTTCACCGCACAATTAAAGCACACACCTTTAAAAACATTCTATTTGTCATCCACTTTACGTAGTTAATGATGTCATTTACCGAACACTTATGTGATCACAAAGCATCCTATTTGTTTTAGTTGAAACCAAATCTTTGAAATAAAATGTTTGCATGACCTCATATAACTTGATGCACAACTATTTCCAATATGTTCATCTTCAACGTGATTGTAACTTATATTTTTCTATCCAAACGTGATCCGATTCATACAATTCTTGATTGTATGGACTCGTTTGTTAACCTACTATAATATCCAATCTTAGAAACAACATTCGGTTCCAAGAATCATCATAAAATTCTCCAAAACCACAATATGCTCCGCAAAAAGCGTTATCTTGACCACTTTAGCTTCGAAACACAATATCTCCTAAACCACTAATCCGCAGATCTCGAATGAATACTCTCCAGAAAGCTTATGAAATTTCCTACACACTGAAAAAAATTTCACTCAATTCCATGAAGTGTATCTCAAGTTATTCCTGCATCAATCATGCACAGAAGCACACCTTTAGTAGCCTAAAACAGCCAACGTTGCTGCATTCCAATCCATATCCTACTAATTTATTGCTCACAACTGTAGATTAAATCTCAATCCAACGGCCTAAATTTAAAATTTCACAAAAGCCTGGATCCGCGTCAAGGGCCTCTTTACCAATCAGGTTATAGCATTTGGATATAGCTCTCTAACGCTTACTATATAAATCCACCCCATTTCTTACTCAACCCTCATCCCCAACCCTCAAAATTCTCTAGGAATTCAGTATAATAGATCCATATTATACGATTTTCTCAAGATCTCACTTTATTTTCGTAACCCTAATCCCAGTTTTCTGATACTGGAAATAATTCTCTATGGCCGCCACTGAAGAACCAGTTGTCCTCGTCGAGCCTGTGGTCGAGTCGGCCGCTGCAGAACCAGCCGTGGAAGAGAATCCACCGGCCAATTCTACCAAGTCCAAGAAAGAACCCAAGCCGAAGAAACCTGCTGCACCCAAAAAACACAATTCTCCATCTCATCCTCCTTACTTTGAGGTATTGAATTACAATTCAATTTTGTTTGATTTTTACAGGTTTTTGATTTTGTGTAATGGGATCTGAAATTCTGGTGAATTTTGTGTCCATGCAGATGATTCAAGAGGCGATCGTGTCGTTGAAGGAGAGAACTGGATCCAGTCAATATGCGATTCAAAAATTTGTTGAGGACAAGCAGAAGAGTCTGCCGGCTAACTTTAGGAAGCTTTTGCTGTTTCACTTGAAGAAGCTTGTGGCTTCTGGAAAGCTGGTTAAGGTCAAGAACTCATACAAGCTTCCCCCGGCTCGTTTGTCTGTCTCCAAACCTGTTGCTCCTGCTAAGAAGAAGCCGGCTCCTGCTGCCAAGCCCAAGGCCGCCGCCAACAAAACCACTAAGGAGAAGAAGGCACCTCCTTCCAAAGCGAAATCCAAGCCAAAGGCAGCTGCTACCAAGGCTAAGCCAGCTGCTAAGGCTAAACCTGCTCCCAAGGCTAAGCCAGCTGCCAAATCCAAGCCAGCTGTGAAGCCTAAAGCGGCTGAACTGGTTAAGTCAAAGGCAGCCCCAAAAAGGAAGGCCGCCGGAAAACCCAAAGCGGAAAAGAAGCCGCTTGCGAAGGCAGCGAGGACATCAACAAGGACAACTCCAGGGAAGAAGGTGGCTCCGGCGCCCCCAAAGAAAACAGCAACTCCTAAGAAGGCGGCTCCAGCAACAAGGAAGGCCCCAACAGTGAGGAAGGCTCCGGCTGCAAAGAAGGCATCGGCTAAGGGCACGAAGCGAACTGCGAAGTCTCCGGCGAAGAAAGCAGCCCCTGCGAAGAAGGGGAAGAAGTGAGGATGAGGAAGAGGGCCTCTTTGAAAGAGCTGTTTGTTTGCAGAGATAGTTTTGTAAATTTATCTTGGATCCTTTGTAGTGGGTGTATTTGCATCTTTAGCCCACAGAATATCATAGAATTATCTTCCCCCTTTCATATAATTTTTTTAGAGTTGTCTTTTTTTTATTGATTTTTAGTTTTTTTTAGGGATTTGAAACAGTGCTTAGTTGTACTTATATGTTCAAATCTATCATGAAATGAATGAGTAGAGTTCTTCTCTAATTTTATTCTCATTCTTTTTCACATTTACAATTTTCTCTTACGGCTTAATCTTTAGGGTTTTGATTCGTGCAGTGCTTTACACGCAAGGTTTGGGTTTTAATCATGGCTGGTAGTGCACGTTAATGACGAGGTGGGGAAGTCGGTGGAGTGCACCGAGCGCAAATTAGTATGTGGCGTCATTTGCAATCCTACTGTTGTTGGTGTGAATCAGAACCATTTTCCGTGCGCAAGGCACGTATTTTCTGTGCGTCATCTTTTGGTGAACTCTATTGTTTCTACTTCAATTCTATATAATACTTCTTTTACATGCTATCTCTGACTTCGGCTTCTACGAACTTCCAAAAGATCACGCATTGATCAATTAGCTGTATGTATTTATGAATATGTATGTATTGCATGTAATTTTGTGTCGGAATGGAGGATATGAAATCGGTTTTCATCGGCTGTAGAAATTGAATGTTGTGGTAACTGTGGAATTTTTAGAATCTGTTTGAAGTTTCTTGTATCTTTTGATTTTCACATTTTATATGCAATCGAAGAGCATTATGATATGATGAACTTCCTCTTGATAGCCATTTTTAGTTACTTCTCCAAAGTGTTCAGATAGTTTTTGTGAGAGAGCTGTAAGGGCTTTCACCATAACCTATTATTTTGTGGTGCATAAATACTGCAGATAGCTTGGATGTCAGGCTGTTCAAAACATTTATGAATGTGGTCTTTACATTTCACTAAGTTGGTGATTGATGAAACTATGTCCAACAAACAGCTAACTTAAAGGGTAAATTGTACCATGCTATTTGATTAATAATATCGATGCTACTATTAAGATTGGCGATTATTACACAGGCGTGCATCATCCAAACCTGGGGCTATGTTAATTATTGATACAGATTCCTCACTGCAAGATATGAATGAATTTTCCAAGATGGGATCTATTTGTCATTCCTGTAAAACAATCAGCAAAATCTAAATTTAGATTCATTGCAATGGTTGAGAAATTTTTTTGTATTGGAGAGATGAAATATAGACATACATTAACAGCATCATTTTTCATTAGTATCCATTCTAAAGAAGCGCAGATTTCTGGGAT
The DNA here is from genome assembly GCA_903798345.1 of Fraxinus anomala. NCBI lineage: Eukaryota > Viridiplantae > Streptophyta > Magnoliopsida > Lamiales > Oleaceae > Fraxinus > Fraxinus anomala. Next base: position 20,387 of record CAIGRN010025609.1, read on the forward strand.
TAACTTTTTTTCCTTTTCATCCATTTTACAAGGTCATTAAGCTGTATAAAAGCATTTCCCTTTTCCTTCTTCAGTATCAGGTGAATGATTCCTTGTAAGCAGTTCCATCTATGCTTGAAACGGGTGCCATGTTTGTTGATATCTAAAGTATCTTCTAGGCGAATGATTCCCTGTAAGCAGTTCCATCTCTCCTTGAAACAGGTGCTATGTTTGTTGATATCTAAAGTATCTTCTATTTCATCTGCGATGCTTAAATATTTTTTTTCTTCATTTGTATGGCATACTTCCACCAGGTTTCTGCTCTATTGTTTACACCTTCTCTCTGATACCAGTGATTGTGTGATCTTTGGCACCCTGCATTGTACTTTATTATTAGGTTTTGGATTCTTATTCATGATAAGAACATCGAAAAACAACAGAAGTTGTTTCATTTTCCAGTTATTACTTCAATTAGGAAAATGAAAGAAAATAAATAATAATTCTAGTCTCTGAAGCTCTTCCTAAATATTTGGGTTGACTATGTGAATCTTTTTTCTCCATATGATTCGATTCATTGCTAGTTCCGCTGGAAGATTTCATTCAACCGTAACTGTACATGTTAATTTTTATATATATCTCCCTCTTTAAACCTTTTGTACTGATATCACGTCACTTTTGTTCCAAGTCTTTGCCAGATATGCCCCAACCATCCAAGTTGTCTTTCACTTTATTTTCCTGATAACTGGTGCCATCGCCACTTGGTGTGTGTTCTCATTTGTTATTCACTCTAGCATGACATACATCCATCTTAATATTCCAATTTCTAGTACATTTATTTTATAGATATTTGTCCTTTAGTAGCCATGTAGAATTAATTTTAATCTTATATATATATATATATATATATATAATCTTCTTTTCACATAGAACCCTTGTAGCAATTCTCCATTTACATCCAACCCGCTTTAATTCTATGCACTATATCTTCTTCCAAGTCCCCTGTTCATCATACCTAAATACCTAAAACTATCACAATTTAGATTCTTACTCAAGATAATAAGGATTACATTGAGAAGAAGAATTTTATGTGCCAGCATTTCAGGTTTTCACCTTAACTTATTGTAACTTTCCTTCTTCACTGTCATGTGTCTTATTTTACCCGATATACTTGCTAATTCATGTACATGATGAATTTTTAATTGGAGGGGCGACACATGAATCACGTTCCTCGATCCTGTATGTGCTTGCTAGCATATTAGTGCTCTTCACTTTCTAGAATGAAAATATAGAACAGCATTTGCAAGAATAGTATTCAAGCTCAATTTTGTCATCCATTTTTGGACCAAGGGGTGCACTTAGAGCCATGGCACAGGGCTTATTCTGACTTTTTATGTTTAAGTTCACAAATGATTGGTGCCTTGGCCTACTTGCCATTTCTTCAGTAGTTTGATTCCATATAATTAGATCTTTCAGTGACAGCATTTTATACATTTATGTGTATGTGTTGCATGGTTATGTATGTAGGAAAGATATACCTGATTTTTAAACTCCTATTGAAGGCAATCGTTATTAAAATCTCCTGTCAACTCTTTTGAATGTGTTTTTGTCTTTTACTCTCATATTTTGTTACTTGTATCCAATATAATCAGAGGTGATTCAATCTGAGGAATGAATTATGATGTTCAAACTTTCTTTCTTCTTTTAGGGAAATTTATGTGGAACTTGATTGGATGCATGATTTTCCCATATCTGAGGTGCATACAATATCAGGAAACTGCATGCACAACCATTAAACTTAGTTTACGTGTCCCACTGACTGTCGGTTAAATGTGGAAAAGGGTTCAGCCACACTGGTTTTCGTGGGGCCCAGGGATACTAAATATTGAAGGACTTGATCGTAGTTCAGGTTGAAACTTATATAAAGTTAAAATTGCCGTTGCACTTGTACAGCTTGCACATTTTCAACTTACTCTACTATGTCGGAAAAGAAAGAACATTTTAACAAGTGGATCATGAATACTAAATTCTGTCAGTGCATTACCACAAGATAATGATCGCGATCAAAATTAGCAATTGGCTTGTTTCACACGATCACTTACCTCTCTTGGGAAGTTACTCTGACATTTATTCATTAATTTTGGCCATCAATTCAAACATTCCCTTGTCTGCCCATTGGGAACTGTTATTCTAAAGCAAGGGCACTGACTTTTTGTAAGCTACATGTTTGCGTTGTTGCAATTTTCTAGGAAGAGCATGGTTTGCTTATTTGTTGTGCTCAAACTTTCTGTGTTTTCTTGGTCAATTCGATTTCTTGCATGCACTGTGCAGCTTTTTTCTGAAAAATATGTAACAATTTGGTTAAATTTCTATCTTGGTGCAGTGGAATTTGTTGAAGCATGGGGTAAACCAGGCTGCGGCAAAGTAGTTTTCAAGTGATTCGACTGCTGCCTAGACCTATAGTGTTACTGTGTTCAAATGTGAAATTCCTGAGTTTTGTGAAATGTTATGACCGAAGTGCAAAACAAAATTTGTTTGAGAGATGTAAAATCGGATCAACTGAAAAGGAGTATAAGATAGCGTAGACAATTTTGTGGGGATTATATTTTTCCTAAGCACTTAGTTAATGAATGTACCTTAGCATTTTGATCCTAGGAACAAAGTTTACTTGCTGTGAAGTGAAATTTATATAAATAACCTTATGGTTACGGATATTTCTATCAGGTATTCATTTGCTTCCTCTTAACATTGCAAGATTGTATTTACTTAAAAATAAAATGATCCACCTAAACCTAGCTAATTTGCATTTTGAATCATACAAGGACCATGATGTCGACTTTATCTAGAAAGGACACTAAGCCTCTGTTTGATAACCATACTTTTCAAAAATAGAGTTCTGAATAGTGAGTTTTAGGGAACGTGTAGTTAAAAAGTAGAGAAAAGTTTTGGATTTATGTGCAGAATATTTTATTGTGTGAATACGTGGTTGAAAATGAGTACGTAGAAAAAAGAGTTTGAAAAGTATGGTTGTCAAATAGGGGCTAAATTTAAGATGGACCTGTGGATGTGTTTCATGGATTGCCTAGTTGTAATGAGTGGTAATGTCTATTATGTAGCTCTCCTCCACATGAAGGAACGCTGTAATGCTTATGCTTGCGTGTCTGTGGTTCTGAATGCTCCATAGCTGGGAGTATCATCAACCGTTAGAAGATAAAAATAATAGGGAGAGGTGGTTTAGATTTTTATGATTATGTTTAGTTACTGCAATAAATTAACTATTTTAGAGAGGTGAAGGAAACAATCAACAATTGAAGTTTGAGGAGACTAGAGAGGGGAATGATAACAGTCCTGCTTTTCTGAAGAAAATGGAAATTTAGGCCCCGTTTGATTGCAATGAATTCTATGGAAAATGTTATATCCGAGGAAAACGAATTCCACTTTGGGCTGTGATTGCAACGTGGAAATGGAAACCGAATTTTAAGGTACAACCACTTTAAACTGCATTTTCTTTGTTTTCATGGAAAACGAATTCCTATGAGTTTGGTGAGTATTTTCCAACTAATAAGGAATTGGAATTCTTTTCCACCTTTGCCTATCAAACGGACCCTTAGTGTATTAGACTGGAGTGTCTGCAACAGTATGCGTAAACTATCATAGTGCTAGTTTGCATGTTTTCCATTTTGTAAGTTCTTTACGGGGTTTCTTGTTTCTCAGGGTCAAGTGGCCTTTTTATGATGCTTGAGCATTTTATTTGAAACAATCACTGATCATTTAATGTAATTCCATATCCACTGATTGACAACAGGTACAGTAAGAGAACTTTAACATGACTTGTGATTCTGCTGTTAATTTACAATCTAACATTAGATAAGTGCTGCTTTCCTCTCTTAGCAGTTAAATTGCTTTTCAACGTTACAACTTGAGCTTGCAAGGAAATTATCTGTTCCATATTCCACATGTATAATTTTTAAGTTGCAAATTTCACCTACTTTACAATCATGTTATCAGCAATCTCCACATACATTATAATGAACTTATAATTGAAGTCATCTTTCAGTAATTCTCTTTTTCATACTTCTCTTTGGCTAAATGGTATGCACTTTTTATGCACGGCACCTGTTCTGTTCTCTATTGATGCAAGTGCTTTATGTATCAGGCACAATACCTGACCCTCCTTTCTCATGTTTTTGCTGTTTTGATAAATGAGAACTTTCCAAGAGTTGTAAGTTATAGCGCGCAACCAGCCAACTATTAATATTGGTCGCGACCATTATCTTGCAGTAACATACTGACAGAATTTGGTACTCATGATCCATGTGAAATATGCTCCCTTTTCTCTTGAAGTAAGCATCAGCCTCGACTACTTTCAAGTCCTTGCATATTTATCGTACCTCGTCACCCCTTCGTCATCAGCTGGTAAACTAGAAAGAGTGGTTGCTTGTCTCCCCATTTACATGCCCAACATATAAGCAATGGTAGAAAATATAACAAATTTAAGTTGGCATAGCGGCAGTAAATACAGTTCAGTATAAAAATGACGTATCAAAGAAAAACTGGATGAGTTTCATATACCTTTACAAACTGAAGGAATAGGGAAAACTTATTAATCCTCAGTTTTTGCAGAATGGCTTTCTGTCGAAAAAAAATGAAGGTTCAGATATTGTTGCAGATCCCTCACATTTGTATCCCACACTGATTAGTTGACCTCATGGAGATAGACATAGAAAGACCCAAAGACATTTTTGAAAGAAGTTGATGGAAGATGCTTACAATTCTCTCCTTAGGTCACTGGTTTAAATTCGGCAGGTTGGACCTATCATTTCTTAAAAAGGAAGCCATTTGTCACCGTTTCTTTCTAGTGATCTTCCATCAGTCAGCTGATGCAAATGGACTTACTACCTTGTTAAACAAAAGCCATGAAGTATGTTCACCACCTTCATTTCTGTGAGCTAAATCACCATTTTTGGGGCCTCATGCCCTATTAGCTATGGATCGATAATAGAGTTTAAAATGACTCTAATATAACATGAGAAAACCGCAACACCTTATATTTCTTGGCTATTTAGAAGATGTCCTTTCTCCTTCGATACTCAAGATTTAGAAGATGAACATTCCTCATCTCTTGAATTTAATTTATGACTGATGAGTGTATTTTACTCATACTTTAGACATCATCTAAACTTGATATTTAACTAATTTCTATGAATTTTAGAGCGTTTTAATGTGTGTTTTGATTTTGTAATATAGGTTGATTAAAATGAAGGAAATAAGCAAAAGTTTGCAAAATTGGAGAAGGGGACTAAATTTTAAGAGATCCAAAGTTCGGGGACTAAAGTGAAAATACTCCAAAGTTGTGTTGGACCTCACAATGAATATTCGAGAGTGCTAGGGGTCAATTGGATGAAGAAAGAAATCAAAAGGATGAAATATAGGCAAAGTATGATCACACATCAATTTCCAACCGAAAAAGTTATGCTCCTAATTTGTAGTCTCATATTGAGACTCATTTTTGA
>CAIGRN010025616.1:0-13194 GCA_903798345.1 Fraxinus anomala
ACTATTAAAATTACTAAACCCTATCATTGATGAATAGTGTTGGTTGTTAGTGTTGGAGGGTTGAGTTATAAATTCTTAATGAAGTTCAGCACGGAGTACAAGTATTTCTAAAAGTAACAAAGATACTGAAAAAATTTCACCTATGTAAATTTCGAGGAGGTACCGTCTCATTAGAGAGTTGAAGTTTTCTCGCTTTAAAAGTTCAAAGAAATATGATAGGTGCAAGATCATGTTAGTACTATGCGAGTTAGATGAACTTGTGAAAATATGTGATTTCATCGGTATTGTCACAATGAATAATTGGGTCAAAGCGTTCTAGTTACCTAGAATTTTGATAATATTTTATGAGATTTACACTATGGTTAGATTCAAATCGAAAAATATCTAACTCTTATGCATAAGTGTTAATATTTGATTTTGTGATTAATTTTGATTTTGAACAAGTGGGGGATTGTTGGAATTTGATGTTCAAAATCACGTGGAATGATGAATGAATGAATAAAGGAAAACATGAATTTGTGCCATATAATCGCATAGGCCATTTTATGCGGTCGCATAGGTCATTTTATGCTGTTGCATAGACCAATTCAAAGATTTGAAGGGCTGCATTATTATAACAATGCGACCAATCTATGCGGCCGCATAGAAGGAAAATTCGACCAATGGATTGAATTTTTTCGAATTTCGAATTTTCTAGTGGTTTTATTGTAAAGTGATGCACATCTTCTTCTTTTGTTGGAACCAATTCGTGTAAGAACTATTGAAAACTATAAATAAATATTATTTTTTATTTTTACATTTTTTAAGTAATCATTCAAATACATCCCAAATTTCAGGCCAAATAAATTGTTCTTCACATAATCAATTTCTACCATTTTTTCACTTGTTCAATTTTGAAGAATTACTTAAGCTTTTGTGTTCTTCATTTCTAGGCTTGAAATTCTACAAACTATTTGCTATTTAATCTTTAAAAGCGTGGTAGAGGAGGCAAATATCGTTTGAGGACAACGATATCATAATCGCGATCAAGTCTTCTTTGATATTATTATCATCTTCTTCATCTTATTCCTTGGTTTCCATTTTGGTATTCTCCAAATATTTTCTAACAGATGAAACCTTGAGCCAACAATTTCATGCTTAAATAGACAAAAAACGTGAAATCAAATTGGAGAAAAGCTGGCTACAGGGTTTCATCACTCGTTTTTCAGCATGCTTAAGGTTTGTGTGTCCATGCGATCGCATGGCATACTGCAAATTAAAATCTTCGTAGTTTGGTCCATATTTTCAGAATTTTATTCAGCTTAAGCCTATTATAAGTGCAATTCAAGACCTTGATCTTCCAAGTTATACCAAATTGCTTGGATTCGTTCCTCTTCTCCAAAAGCTCGTTAGGCATTGAATTTTAACTAAACAAACAATATTTATACGAGATTCAGTAATAAAAAAAACATATTGACTTCTTATGAATTCATTTGATTATTTTGAATCTTGCTCGAGCCAAATCATAGCCGTGTTCGACCCCCTCAACTTTCTTTTCGGAGTGAGTTATTTCCTAAAAGTACTCTTAAATATCCATGTGTTAACGATCTAAATAAGCATGTGTTTAGCGTGGATTAAAATTAGATTTTTAGTAAATTTTAATAAAAGTTGATGAAATGTATGGTTAAAAATTTGTAAGTCCCTTAAAATATGTGGTTAAAATTTATTGTTGACTTTGACTTAAATTAAAATTTTAATTGTAATCCCCAACAAACATGGAGTAAACTGTACACTTATGAGTTAACATATCTAGTTTATTCAACAAAGTCTAAAAACCACTCACCCTTGACAAGTCATTCTGGTGTAAAAAAATAAAAAATCATGACAAGTAATGCAAATCTACATGCAGTGCATGGAGAGCATAATGGCTTGTTTATTGAAATCATATAAAAAGGGTGTAAGCTTGTGACGCAGAATAGATAGAAAAAAAAATCATAAATCAGATTAAAAAATAGGAGAAATAAGAAGGATCTACGAAAATACGCGAATTTTCAGCTCAAATGTCAAATTTATACAAGCGAGTCATTTTTCAATTATATATAGTTTTGTCGGAGTTGCAATGTTGGCCAATCGTCAAACTTTTAGGGTCAAATTTCATCATTTAGGGGTTTGTTTTAACATTTTTCTGTTTTGAGTAAGTTTAAGAGTATTTTCGTTATTTTAATATTTTTGAGTTTTATTCAGATTTATAAACCGAACAAGGATTTCGCTTTGATCATAATTCATTTTGACTCTTCAAATAAGTTAAGGGTTTGAAAACCCTATAATCGTTTTCGATTAATAATATTTCAGTTTTTTACGTTCGAGTGAAATTAGAACAACACCAGTTCATGTGTTACGAGCAATATATTTTTATTATAATTCACGTTTTCGTCCTGCATCTAGTTGGTTACCATGATTGAACCGAATTTATGGATTTGACACAATAACAAAACTTGCCATTTGATACAATTTGAATTTATGCATTTTGTCTATAACATGCAAGCTGCTCTCTCTGAGATTGTGTAAAATTATAGTGGCGTTTCTTTTGTTAATTCTGACGGTAAAATTTCACATCGAATAAAGATAAAAACATAAACCAACTTATAAAAAATTGTGTTACTCCTTTTAATAAAGTTGACCTTTTAAAATGGAATATCGGGTCTTAACATAGTATCAGAATCCATTAATCTTTAACAAGCAATTCGACCCAGTTAAAACTAAAAAAAACGAGTCCACGAATTTCAAGATTGATCTGAATAAACAAGACACTATCTTGTTGAGGCATGTTAAATGATAAAAATCTCATATCGAATAAATATGACAATATAAACCAACTTATAAAGTATTTGACTACTCCTCTTAACACTGACTAACTGATATTTCATTTCCGAAGCTCCAAACACCCACCTGTTGTATTCACGAACATGGAAAACAATATGACTTGGATTATAGAGAAGAGTGATGTCATTCCAATGGAAATTCTTAGGCCTCTTCTGGCCAGTGTCAAGAAACAAAATCAGGCAAACGTCTTCGTCTTGATTTTTTTTTTTTTTGGATCAACTTTTTTCTATACACATGCTCACTTGCATATGTAATTGTACACGTACAGATCTAAGGACACGAACGTATATTGAGTCCCCAAATCGAAAATCCTGGATTCGCTCCTGCTGAAACTTGACTTAGATGATTATAATGAAATAGTCAAATCAATATGCCAGGACGCATTTAGCACTGAAATCGTGGTGCGTTTATTTTATAACTAGTTTTCTGCTTTGATTGTGCACGAATGTGATTATCTACCAATATTGTCATGTGTTTATGCATTAGGGTATTGATAATATTTCGGTAAATAAATATAGTTGCCTATTGTTTGATTTCACAACTAGACTGATGTTAATGAAATGCTTTCTGATTCATTTCATCCCTCAGTTTCATATAATGTTATTAGTAGGAAACCATATTCGTAACTTAATTTCCTAGCTAGCTTTCATATATATTTTCTATAGTTGACGAGGAATATTACAATCCTTTGTTTAATAGAGGTGAATCTGCTGACATGCCATACGACAACGAGGACCAACAGATGAAAATCCTAATGAATTTTATACGAATATCGGCGAGAGCGCAAGCACCTCCATCTCCATTGCTTATGAAAGCTGTCATCAAAGAGTGGATCAGACAGAGATGGTAAACCAGGATGATGGTTTTCAATTATTGCATTTGTTTGAATCAGGATTTCGAGTCAAGTTTACAACAGTAGAATGATTCTTCTGAAAAGGGATTTTAGGGCGAACAAACCAATTAAAATCTTGTATTTGCCAGACGAAAGATGAAACTCCCATGAAAGACTTCATTGATTCAGCCATTGCATTCTTTGTAGAATCCTGTGTGGATATTTTCTTTGTTACAAAGCTTGGATATTCGAATAGATATATAAAAACTAACTTGACATGTTGTGGTTGTTTAAAAATTTTCTATTCAAATATTTCATTAGATCTCCATGAACAAAATGAAACAAATAAAAATTCACTTGGACGATATTTCGTCCCAAAAGTTTGGCAACTGGGGGCTAAACTAGGTGGATTTATTTCAATTATGCTACAGTACCATAATCATTAATATAATTCTTGACATAATTTCACTTATCTTCTATTACTGAATTGTTTAAAATATAGTCAATTTTTCTATCAAATCATTTACTTTCACATAGGATTATGTCACTGCTTTCGGTAAAATTCATTGGCAATTTGGCAAAATCCTATTTGTTTTCTTTTGAGACACAATTTTCAATTTTTAAATGGTCAATTGACACGTGAATCATGTCAAGTCTATCGTGACTATTGAAGTGAATAAATCATCAAATCAAGGAAATTAGTATTAATAAAAATTGTGCGCATTACCGACTTTTAAGGAAATTAGTTCTCTTTCTAAAGTTTTAGCCCTTGTTTGGGCTCAATTATTTCAAAAACGTGTTTTTTTTCCTTTTATTTTAAAGCACACATTCTCCAATAAAATAATATTATATATTAATTCAATTTTTTTTTTATTTTTTAATCATATATTTTCTAGGGAATTACTATTTTAAAATATATTTTCTTCAAAATTTGATCTTGGACTGGCGTGTAGGGGCTTAAGTTAAGATAAGATAAGATGAGATGAGATGACTCCAGCTGTAAATTCCTTGTTTGGGAGAAATTAAAATCGAATTAAAATTGAAAATATAATCGTTATTGGGTCCCACTCACCTAATAAAAGTTAATAATAACAGCTAATTTTTTTAATTTTAATCTGATTTTAATCGGTATCAAACTACCCATCAATCTATTTAAAAATGATTATGCTTTCGAGTAAAAGAAAATTATGAATAGAAATCATATGGTTTCAATTGATTAGAATTCCACTCACATGAAAACGTGCGCGACGCAGATGTGACAGCGCACTCTGCATGTGGTGCAGTGTCAATTTTCCAGAATTCAATTAAAAAACGTGTGAAACCGACATCGACCAAAAGCGTGGCCCGTTCGCGTCAACTGTTCACTGTAATCAAACTGCCAATTCACTGTTCTACTTCCGGCTGTACACACCTCATATTACATGTTATAAACAATTTAAAAACTAGTTATCGAGGAGAAAGCTAGTCTAAATAGCTAGTCACGCGACACACGCCTAACAGATTAATATATCCCATTTATCGATTCAATCCCTTTTTCCAATTTTTACCTATTGACTACAGTCAAAAATTTGTAATGCATCATTATAATTGATATGCTAAAAAAGAATTTATCGATCAAATAATAGATAAAAATAAACTTGTCGAAGAATTTCGTTGTTTTTAAAGTAATCAAAGTTTGTGACTCCTATGTATTTGTCTATTATTTTGTTTGAATTTTACACAGCTGATTATATAGTTGTTTCTTGTTCAGTGAATATATCATGCATGCCATTACCATATGGTCAAGCCAAGTCTAGTTCTTGATGTATTTTTCATTATGTACATAAGAAACTTCCACGTAATTTCGTATATTAAATGATCTCTCTCTATCTATACATATATAGAGGGAGGGAAACATACACATTCACATGGATTAATTTATGTATTTCTTTAAGGATAATATATTAATATAGCCATGTCGACCAAATTTATAATTTAAGATTTTTTCGCATTCATATATATATATATATATATATATATATATATTCCGTAAAATTCACAACTTGTAAGTACTTAAAAGCATAAACTAACAAGCACTTATATTGTAAGTTAAACAATTATCAATAGTATTAAATTCATTTCTATTGATTAGCGGAAAGTAGTTGAAGTTGTTGTGGAAATAAGTATTTAGAGTTCTCGTGGTAATAATAGGAGTGTAATTATTGGTGAAAATAAGATATCATGTCTATCGTAATAACCATTGATACTTGGTCGATCAATCTAGTTGAGAGTACTATAAATTAGGCGGCAAATTTAGGAATTCAAGTGAGCAAATAGTTAACGATCGCAAAATAACAAGAATAAAAATACAATAACAAATATATGATACAACTTTACTCAATAACTGTAAGCTTAGACAATTGCATTCTCCAATGTCTCATATTTTGAAGGTGTTGCAAGATTGCATTCTCCCATTTTGTTGCTCAAGTAATTCTTTCACAACAGAGTGCCCTTGCAATATTTGCAATTGTCATTGATAATATCAAAGTCAATGCGATGAGCCTATGAGCTAATGAAAAATAAAAAGAATTTATTGTTTCAATCAACTTTTGATTTGTCACGATAAGCCTATAAACCAATGAAAAGTAAAAGCGATTTGCATCAACTTCATTTTTTTTCGACGAAGTCAACATGGCGTGGACACCCTATCTCCGTCCTTGCTATCAATACGTCAATATCATAAATTTAAAATCCACAAATTACATTATTTTTCTTCCCATGACCAAACAATTGACAGCACAAGAAAGAAGAATTTGACAGATTCTTGATTCTTCTAATTTTTCTAAATTAGGTCCCCACTAATTCATCTAAAGTCTAAATTCAGGTTCTATATATAGACAAGATATCATTTTCATAATCAGACAATTAATTAGGACTCATTGCTTTCAAGAAAAGACCATAGACCTTCTAGTTTATATTCAGTACGTGGGCTGCTTCAATAAGGACGCACATAGATAAATTCGTACAATTTGGATATCTTTTTCCCTTGTTTAAGATTTTAATCTAAACTAAAATCGACAACAAATTTTAACAATATATTTTATGAGAATCACAATTTTTCGATCATACATTTTATCAATTTTTATCAAAATATCAAAATCTATTAAAATTTTGATTTTAAGCCCTACCAAACTGGGGCTACATATGTTCAATGTTTGTCTTACTAATTAAATATGGTCTTTGGTCCACGTTGCATTATTGAAAAAAAAATTCATCTCTCTAATCATTAATCTTTACACGACATAGATTAATAGGCTCCTTAATTCGTCTTACTTTATCCCGAACAATAATGCCCGATGTTATTTTCAGTCATCTTGAAAGTTTTCCCAAGTGTTCTCGTCAGGCTTAATTGCCGCATGTGAGGATTATACGTCACCTCGAATTTTTACATTTGTCTCCTTACTTTAGTATGACTCTACTTTCATCTTTAAACTTATTCAACTCTGATAAAATTGAATTTTAACTAGCTTACAACTCCTACTCATATTGAAATACTCAAATTTTACATCTTTTAAATAGATAAGGCTTTTAATATCATAATCATATTAAGAGAGTGCTACTTACCTCTATATATATGTTCTAATTCATTATTCACGTATATTTTTACAATCAATTTATAGTCTTACGTTTATATTTCTCCTTTCTGCCAACTTAGCATTGGAGGAACGATGAGCACACACCTTGATGCCTTTGTTTCAGGTATCGAAAAATTTCGTTTGTGCTCATTCTCAATCGTCAAGCTTGAAAGTCGACAGCTACGATTTTTTGGTAGCATCACACCCATTTAAGAAACAAAAATTGTGCACGTAAAACGATTTTGATGAAAAAATAAATTTGCTTGCACTTTAGGGATGTGTTGAAAATAAAATTAAATAACTTTTTGTATGTTGTTGGTCAGGTGGTTGGATTACTAGAAGACGTGGAAATGGTGTGAATATTTACATTTAAACCTTGAGATTTTGTTTTGAATCAGATTATATGTACATTAAATTTTATATCATCCTTTATATCGTTTCGCGTGACAATATCACATTGGATAGTTTTTTTTAAAAAATACACACTTTCCCGCTAACACTTTTTTTAAAACAATGAAACGTCAATAACAATGTCAAACTTTTAATGTACATCTAGTATTATTGTTTTGTGTTTTGTTTTAAACTTGTTTGGCGAACTTAAAAAATTCACTTATAAATATTTGTTTTTATTTTACATAAAATGTAGTACTTTTCTTAACATGTAATTGTAAGCGATTTCTTTTTGCTTTACACCTTTAATATAACTTCTTGATGATCTTAGTGTAAAGACAATAATTAACTTGACTTTGTTTTACATCTCAAGTCGACTTTTTAATTTTTATTTATTTATTATTTTTGACCGGTCTGGGTTAAACTTAAATCCCGTAGACATGACATGGGGACTATGACGCACAAAAATAAAAATAAATAAATATTGGCACACCGTCCATTTTCGTCCAAGACGGTTCGTAAACTTTTTGACTTTTTAATAAATTAATTTATTGACGTTGACACTAGCCTGCAAAAGAGCCGCTTTATTTTTTATTTTAAAATTTAATTTTGGATAAACTAATTAATTTATGGTATAAAAAAAATAATTAATCGTGTATGAAAAAGATAAATCATTTCAATTTATTGTGCACGTCGGAAAGATAGATAGACATATAAAAATAACTTTCTATACGGTCTAATTCTATGTAATATTATCAAACGTGTTTGATTTATATGCATATAAAATCAACAATTTCTGATCATAAGAACTGGAATTATATATACCATTTTTTTTTTCCTATCATCAGCATTCATTAAAAATAGGTACGTATCTTTTCTCTCGACCCTAAAAGAACGAGTTTAAACTTTAATGAATTTATTTTTTTCAAAAAAGGAACGTTTGAAGATGAATGAATCTTGTACGGTGCAACGTTTTTATACTCTTAATTTCTACTTAAAAGTAAATTACCAAGTTTATTGACTAATTAAATTTTCTTAACTTCACTGAAATTACTAATAAAAGGTTGTCTGGAAGAGTCGATATTAATCACTTTTACAAAAGGAACATTAATTAAAAACAAAAGTGTTAGAAAACAAACTTAACTTATAATCTAAAATTTGGAACCAAGTTAATTGAAAATTATTAAGTAGTCATGCAGTGCCAACTTTGACACCTTTTTAAGTTCATTGCATTTGATGCCATTTGATTCTTTGTTTTCATACTGTTTAGGCAACGGCAACTGGGATACATGTTTTTTTTTTTTTTTTAAATCACCCTATAATAATCGAAACGCAGTCAAAGTTTGAACTACATATTTTAAACATATATTCTCCCTCGTTGAAATATACTGTCTAAAGGTGGGCTTGACTTTGACTAGTTGCAAGGATACATGTATCTCCATTGAATATTTGAAATAACGGAATTCACTCGAACAAATAATTTCCGCCAATTGGGGAAGGCTTTGAGTTGTCAAACATTATATTCGATAAAAAAATTCGTTCATTATCTTTTCGCGTCATGTATATTTTTCATTTACCTCTTTCTCGTATAGTTTGTTTTATTGAGATAGTATATATTCTCTCAATATAAATTTGTTAAAATATAATTCGTCGCTTTGACAAATTTCGTTATTTTATTCACTTTAATAAAACCCTACATTACTTCTCTTTTTTTCCAGTCCAATTGCTATAAATAAATGTCCCAAAGCCATTATTTTATCACTTTTCCTTCATCTTCCTACTTACCTTCCCACAAGTTGTGAGTCTGCTTCTTGGATATATATTTTTATTCATTTTTGTGCTGTAAACATTGCATATATAAACACAGAAAAGCTTGACCAGATTAAAAGCATTTTCTGAAGAACATATTTTTGGAACTTCATATGGAATCCAACAGTCTGCTAAATACTTCATTGGATCTCAATGCCACACCTTCAAGATTTCAAGATGAGGTGAGTAATTATTTTGATTTTTGCGTCATGTTCGGAATTGAATCTACGAGCTTTAGAGTGTTATCGATAATCAAATTCTTCGATTCATCATTCGATAAGAAAAGAGTACAAATTCATGGCTTCTAGAGATCGTCTCAAGATGATTTTGGAAGGTTCAAGGTTGACTTAAACCCGTTGAAACGATTTGAGAAAATAATACCTCTTTTTTGAGCTTAAACATGCTTCTAAGCAAAACTCCAAGTCTTGGAGCCCGTGGAATTTTGTCCGAAGTGCCTAGTTTAGAGCTTTTTAAACGGGCATTTTCCACTTTCTCCTGAAAATTCTGGCCTATTTTCAGTTTCGTTAAACTCTCCTACTCCGGTTTGATATTCTTCTTGGAACCAATGAGTCTTTCACTTATCGTCATTCGTTATGTACACTTTTAATTATTACTCTAAAATCATTCGATCTACATACACTGCAGCCAATATTCAACATATTTTCTTGATCAATATTGAATATTTTCTTTTCATGATTTTAATCAGAGAAGTGCTTTGGTAGATGAACTGAACCGAGTTAGTGCTGAAAACAAGAGGCTCACAGAAATGTTAGCAGTATTGAGTGAGAATTACAAAGAATTGCATAACAAATTAATGGAGTATAAAATCAAGAATCCACGAATGGATAATACTGCAGCATCAAGAAAAAGGAAAGCTGAAATCAATGGCTCAGCTTCTGAGGGCAGCTCTAGTGATGAAGAAACGTGCAAGAAACTAAGGGAAGAACACATCAAAGCAAAGATTTCACGGGTTTTCGTAAAAACACAAGCATCTGATACAAGCCTTGTAAGTCAACATTTATTCCGTCGAACCACCTCCTTTAAAATCTTAGGCTATTAGAGAAAAAGAGAACTTTTGAATCGTGTTTTCTTAATGATTATTGTATATTAAAATTGCAGATAGTTAAGGATGGACATCAATGGAGGAAATATGGACAGAAGGTGACTAGGGACAACCCTTGTCCAAGAGCTTATTTCAAGTGCTCTTTTGCTCCTACCTGTCCAGTCAAAAAGAGGGTAAGCCACAATAAAACCCCAGTTAACTATCAGTTGCCATTTATTAGTAATAAGTCGATTTGCATAATAAAAGGATGTCAATTAACGGAGACGAAATAATTTCACCGAATTCTACCGATTGCTCATTGGGAAATAGGAATTCGTGTTATGGAATGATTTTATCATTTTATGCGATCGTTTCAATATATGAGACTCTAATTAGAAGCTTTGTATCATGTGGCATTTGTGTCAATAAACTTCTTTTTTTTTTTCTTTGTTAAAAAATTGTATAGTTGTTGATAGGAGATTGATGTTCATATTGGAAAAAAAGGGAGTTTTATATTTTGATTTTAATTAGGAAAAGAAAAACCTTACAATCACTTCTAAAGTTCAAAATACCCATAGAGAAGATCTCATCTCTCTTCAAGACTATCTTTAGGTCGTAACTTGAAGATAAGTTTGAATATTTAGCCCATGTTTGTCCATCATTAATTTAAAAAATTATTTGCTACAGTAAGGTTCTCCACCACACATTCTTCCAATAAAATATTCTACACACAAACCAATAAAATTATTTTAAATTTCAATAACACATTCTCCAAAAAATACTATTTATTACTCCATTTTTCTCCCAATAATGGGAGACAAACACGCTCTTATTCTCATCAGGGACATGCTTGGTACATTATACAAGTATAACCGACGAGTTTTCAACTATAATATAGTCTAATATATTTTGGTCGAGTCCAATATTACGTACCAAACATTCAATACATTATTTACAAGAAAAGTGAGAGCTTGGCTGTAACTATTTTTTTAACTTCTTTAGCATTCTAAACCTCCTTTCATTATTTTTGCAGGTTCAANTGGTCGAGTCCAATATTACGTACCAAACATTCAATACATTATTTACAAGAAAAGTGAGAGCTTGGCTGTAACTATTTTTTTAACTTCTTTAGCATTCTAAACCTCCTTTCATTATTTTTGCAGGTTCAAAGAAGTTTAGAGGATCAATCCGTTTTAGTTGCAACTTATGAAGGGGAGCACAACCATCCACAAGTGTCCAAGCTTGAGATGACTTCGGGCTCAAACCGTTATGTGACACTTAGCTCGGTCCCTTGCTCGACCTCTCTTAGCTCGTCTGCCCCGTCCATTACTCTTGATCTAACAAGATATAAGACGAGCTACGATGTGAGTAATTCGAGCAGCAAAGTCAATACACCAGAATTCCAACAGTTTTTGGTGGAACAAATGGCTTCTACATTGACTAAAGATCCCAGCTTCAAATCAGCACTTGCAGCTGCCATTTCTGGAAATTTTCTTCAAAAGACTGAGAGGTAGATGGTCAAATGAAGAGTGCCTTTTTGGTCATTTGACTATTTGAAAGGTTGAAGTGACGCAACTTCATGCTGAAAAAAAGAACCAAAGAGTTGTCAACAAGTTTGGATTGGTCTTCTTTTACTAGAAATAACCCAATTTGGAGCAAGCTTTGACCTTGGGTTTAGGCTCGATCTGGTCCAGCTAAGCTCACAAATCATGGAATTGACAATGGCCCTTTTTGGTTTAGATAAAAATCATCTTTCTTTTTTTCTTTTTTTTTTTTTTGGTAGATTTAAATAAAATTTGGCTGAATGTGTAATTGAAAAGTCGTGATCCTATAATATATGCGAGTAAAATTAATTATTGATTTTGATTTAAATTTCAATCCTATTTTTTAGCTGAATCCAACATTGACTAATTGTGCTCATTATTGTGTCAAGATTTGACTTACGAGCTCAGTCACTTGGACATGTTCCTCGACAAACGCAAGAATTATCCTAGAAAGTACAAATGTAGAGGAAAATAAAAAAAAATGATATTAATTTCACATTGAACAGATTGAAGAACATTTTTTGCAGTAATTGCGGACCTCGAACATCATTTTCCGCAGCCAAATTCTCTTCATATAATGTACACAGAAAATAAATACAATATTCATAACGATTTGTACATAAATTCCTGCCAGCCATCAGGCGACGGTGATTCGAGTGTGGGAAAATATCCCTTCACATCATACCATTGCGATAAAACGGATTAAAAACCGTCTGACAAATACTAAGTCGATAAACTCAAGTCATCGATAGCTCTAGCTAGCTCAAATTCAGTAGTGTCATCGGGTTGTTTCCCTTCAATTTTCGCCTTTAGGCCGTCGTCCTTCTCCCTCACACCACCTTCAGCTATACATTCCTGACATCTATAACAACTGATGAGATGGTCATTTGTGATTCCGGCTGCTTGCATAAACGAGTAAACCACTGTAGGCCCGACTCCTCGAAATCCTCTCTTCACCAAATCTTTGCTTATGGTATCAGCTTTCGATGTCCGGATTGGAACCTGTCTCGGGTAGCGAAAATTACCTGTTACGGGCTTGAAGTTCACAAAACTCCAAATGTATTTTTCGAAAGACCCGAGCTCATTTATTATCTGCATCAG
>CAIGRN010025644.1:0-17422 GCA_903798345.1 Fraxinus anomala
ACTCAGCCAAACAGTTTGAGCAAACATGGTGAGACCATTTACTAATTGGAGACATATTTATACATTCTATTAACTTATTTTAGGCAGATTGTTTTTAGATAGATAGAGTAAGCCAAGTTTTTTGTCTTGTTACATAGAGCCTTGGGAGATTTTTGGTGGCCTATGTAAATTATTTTATTTTTTAATTTAATATTAAACTATCTAATATTCTACTTGTCCCTTTAATAAATCTAATTACTAGATCGAGTTCTGATTGGAACTACTCTTTTTATGTATTTCTGAACCCAATTATTTTATTTTTTAATTTAATATTGAACTATCTAATATTCTTCTTGTCCTTATAATAAATAATCTAATTACTAGCTTGAATTCTAACTGGAACTACTCTTTTCATGTATTTCTGAACCGATCTCTTTGTACGCACAAGTGACATTTTTCTTTATCAGGAATATCTAATGTCATGTTATCTCAAGATTTGTATGAAGTTCATACCTCCTATTTGTTAGATTTTCAGTCGTATTGGCAATTATTTAGACAAAAAGATTATTATAAAAGAGTAGTAAAAGTCAAAGAGTCTTTTGGGGAGTTTTATAGATGAACTAGAAATCTTTGGGTTCGAGTATGAAACATGGAGAAAGAGTTGTCGAATTTACGCAAGCCTACCGCCAAGCTGATACTCGAGCCTCCAAAACAAAATCATTGTTGTCCAACTGTCGCTCGTGCAACACAAAATGTCGCTCGCCTGGCGCTCAAGCTACGATATTATATTTGAAATCTTAGTTCGCGATTTTCAAGAGTTCTATCTATCATATATTATCCAAATACCTCCTATTATAAATACTCATTATGTTTTTTGTGTGGTTGATCATTATAATACATCTTCATAACATCATTTCAAGATCCAAGAACATATCTAAGCATCGAGCTTAAACATTTGATTCTTGAGATCAATCAACCACAACTTGGGAAAAACATCAAATTCAAATAATTCAAAACACTCACTTCTTAAATATAATCACGAATGTACTTTTTCAATAGCTTTCAGAGGTTGTTGAAGATTGAGAAATGTTGTATCAGAAGCACAGGAAGAGTACAAGAACAAAGTGTTCTTGGTGATCTACGGGAGATAGACAATTCCAAAATATCAGGAACAAGTGTGAGTGAAGCACGTTCCAGTAGGTCTTGGAGATTGCAGGAATTGATCAGTGAGTATATTGACTTTTCTAGGTTGGATTATATTGTAAGTTCTTATTATCTATATTGGAAGTTACTGACTTGATTCCGAAGTTTTTAATCTTGTGAAAGATTTTCTCAGTCAACAAATATTATGTTATTTACTACTTCATTTATTATTGTGACAATTCAACATATGATAAAATTGACTTGATTGACCAAACATCTTGAACAATTAAAAAGTGAATTGTTGCTTTTAATTGGTAATTTTTAATTCGACGTTATTCACCTGTTCACCCCCCATTTAAGTGATTTTAAGGTCGAATTCGTAACTTTCACTATTAAATTATAATCTCTCCTTGTTTCCCTTGGCGTTAGACAACTTTCTTTTTTTTTTTCGATAAAAAATACAGTCATCTCCTAGTCATTTATATTTTACAGAGAACAAAGGTATTGTATTCAATGTACATGTAACACGGTGTTTTGTAAAGACATGAACATGGCTGGTGCTTGTGTCTTTACTCTTTATAGAATGTAAATCTTAGTCCATTCATCGGTTGCATTACTTTCTTTAAACATCATAATTAATTAATTATGGATTGAGCGCTAGTTTGATCCTCATTATTTTCAAAATATATATTTTTCTCTCTTCTTTTCAATTGTATATTTTTTAATAAAATAATATTACATACAAATCTAAAATTTTATTTTCAAAATATATTTTTCTCTCTTCTTTTCAATTGCACATTCTTTAATAAAATAATATTACATACAAATCCAAAAATTTTCCTTAATTTTTAACTTTACCCTTTTCATCAACCACTATTCAAAAATGCATTCTTCGCCAAATAATGAGGCTCAAACAAGATCTGAATAATACTATTATATTGCACAGTATTGTGCGTGAAACCTAGACTAACGTCATGTTAGAAACTTTTTCAACCTTTCTATATGCCAGTTGGATTGACTGCTTATGACCTTGTGGCAGATGGAAGACTCAATTTGTGTAATGTCCCTTGAATTCACGGTCATTATATATTTGTCAGTTTATGAGTGAGTGATCTTTCTTCATTTTTCACTTTATACATTGCAATTGCAGATGGGTTTTTTAGGACGTGATAGTCACTGTTAGTCTAGACATACTCGTCCCATCCAATCGAATTTAGAATTATACACATACATTTTCCACCACAGTGTGCCCGGACACTTTCCTCCATGTCTAGCGAGTTAAACATTATATAGTTTAAGTGCTCATTTGACGGGAATTTTAAAAAGTTAAAAGCTTTGTTTTTTATTAAAAATTCGTTTTTAAATATGTTTGAATAATCTTTTGGATATACTTTATGGAGCTTTGGAGGAAAATATGTTATAAAAGTCAACACATTCGAGAAATTTTTCTTACCTTTTGGATTGAGAATAGAAATTTGAGCACAAACTCTAAATCATTTTTTGTGGATTTAAGATGATCATTTCGTAATGAATTTCAACCAAGAGAAATGGAAAAGTGTTGTTGGTGACTGAAGTGACATTGATCTTATCCAAATGCACAAGAATGAGTAATTCTTGGTTTTTGGTTTGCTCATTCAGTGGCAGAAATCTTATGTTTAGATCCACGTGGTACTATTTTTCACCAAGAGTGCCTTGTCATCTTTTGTTTAACACGTAAGTTTCAAACATTTTCATCTTATCCATGAATCTTTGACAGGTCATCAGTCAACCTACTGCTGACACGTGGAATGACAAAGAAAACATGGGAGATGCTGTCAATTTTCTTAAAGGCATCTATTGAGTCCAGTCAATGGCCTATTGTTAGCTGAAAATTGCACTAAAGTTTGATGACCACAACCCAATTTTTCTTTCTCTGGCTGCTTTATTTTTGGGGATGTGCTATGTGTAGTGTTCATTATGTACGCATAACATTTTTCTTATTTTTGTGGTTCATGTTTACAATTCCAAACTCAATTTAAAAAAAAAAAAAAATCACCTTTTTGGCACAAGTACTCAAATTTAAGACATTTTCTATAGCTTCTTCAATTATTTAAATTGCTTAATTTATGCTAAATTGTTTTATAATTCCGTAAAAATAAATTTCACTTGAGATTATCGGACATGAGCTCAAGTTAGAAAGAGAAATCTAGCTCTACCTAATGGATATGTGAGAGCTACTTGATGATTTACAAATATCTAGATAGTTTTTTTATTATTGTTTTGAAAAAAATATCTGAATATTTTTGTTTTTTTATTATCTGTTTTGAAAAAAATATCTGGATATTTTTGTTATTAGGATTAGTTTTTTATTATGCCTCTGTTTGACAACCATTTTTTTCAAACTGTTTTTTTTCTACACTTTCATTTTCAACCACACATTCACAAAATAAAATATTCTATACGTAAATTCAAAACTTTTTCATTCTTTTTAACCACACGATTTCCTAAAAATCACTACTCAAAACTCCATTTTCCATCCGAAAAATAAATAATTTTGGTTGTTAAACAGGGGCTATATAAATTTGGGGAACACGTTGTTCTTTTTTAAATCGAGAACCATTTTATCGATGAGTTGGTTGAGTTTCCTAGTGTATGTGCTCCAAGATTATTTTGATTAAAACTACAGTCAACCTCTTAAATTTTTCGTAGTAGGTCATTTAATATATCATGTATATGCTCTAGAATGAAGCTTGTGAACTTTAAAAAAAAAATACGAAAATCATTGCAGAATTAATAGCATATGAGTAAACTACTCACCAAAGAGACATCTCTCCATAGAAGAAAATGTACGTCAACCAAAAAAAAGCCAGGCATTTAAGAAGATGAAAAATAAGTGAATATTCCCACTTTTTTTATCATTGAAAAGAAAATAATATTATATGTTTGACCAAATTTTAATACAAGGTAATGTGTTTGATTTTGCAAAACACAACCAAGGAGTAGTCTAACATTTGTGATAGTTTTAATAGAGATTTTTGGGTTTTGGAATGGTAATTTTTTGGAGTGTCGTTAATAAATAAGGATTTTTTTTTTTAATTTACGTGTAAATTATTTTATGAAAAAATATATAATTAAAAATGAATTTTGAAAAAAATGGAGCACATGGGCTAATTATCCCATAAAACCAATAAATTTGATTTCTTGATTAGCTACAAAATATCTTAAATAGTAATGTTTGTTAGTCTTACTGGAATTACAACTCCAGTTTATGGGGCGTTATCGTGACATTAAATAATATGTTCATTTAACACCATTTAAATTAGGGTTGTAACTCCCGGTAAATCTACATAGCATTACTCAATATCTATTGGTATGTCATTTTACAAGGATATAAAAAGGACAAGAAGATTGAGCTTTTAAATGCACCTTAACTTATTTTTATTATTTTATGCACCTAAGGGCCTATTTGGACCGAATTAAAATCTGATTTTAATCTAAGTCAAAGTCAAACAATCAATATTAACATCTTTTATGGGTCCCACATCTTTTCAACCACATATTTCAAATTTTTTATCACAATCAACTAAAAATCTAATTTTAATCCCTACCAAACACCTCTAAGTTAATGTTCAACTCTTAAAATAAGTGACAACTGAAACGAAAGTTGCACAATCAATTCTGAGACAAAAATCTTGAAATTTTCTTAATTATCACGTGATCATTGTATGTCTCATGTTATAAAGTAAAATTTTATTTTCCAACTTCCCGTGGAGTAGAAATTTTAAAGCGAAACATATGTGGAGAGATACATAACAATTTCACAAAGATTTAGACTTAGAAATTGATTGTTCATCTAGTTTGAAAATGAGATTGTTCCTCTTACCAAAGTTGACAAGTTTATCACAACCCGTAACTTAAAATAATGTAATGGCCTATCTCTATTAATATTTTTATACGCACATCCAATAACTCCGATAAATCTTTTAATATATGTAATCATTAAGTATTGTAATTATTTGTCAAATTTATTAATAGAAAGAACGATATCTCGAAAAATATGCAGACCAACCCTCTTTTTTTCATAAATAATTTTGTTTATTATGGAGATAGATATAGTGATGGAATTTGAAATTAAAGTTAAATTTAACGGTCCAATCAAGATAAATTAAAGCTTAATGGCCCAAATTTCTCTAAGCATATGATAACAATTTTGCAAAATAATCCCTCTGTTTGATTTAATCTTTAAAAAAATTTCATTCATTCAAATTTCATTTTCAATTTCATATTTTTTAACAAAATAATATTATACGTAAATTTTAATCACGTATCCCATCATAAAATGTATTATATTCTCAATAATGTGCCTGGAACATCCGAAATTCTTGAGATTTATGATGAGTTGGTGAATGAAACATACCGATATCCTCAGTGAATCATAAAATGCCACGTGGAAAATCAAGAACGGGAATCTCGATTCAAATCTGAAATTCCGGGCCCACATCCCTCTCCTCCTCTCTGCTCTGCTCACGTGTCTGCTTCAGTCCCGGGATTTGCAGCCTTTTGTTTTATTCCCCATCAACCCTACAAGTAACCCATTTCAGAATTTCACACACTCCTCTCCAATTTTTTAATGTAGTCAAGAATATATAGATACAATATATGTACAAATCGTGTTTATATATACGTGTGTATGTATGTAATCAGGGCATCAAGCAGCAGATTGATTAACTTCAAATCGAGAGTGAAATCTGTGTCCCAAACCAAAAACAAAGATTCTCTCCAATTTTTCCTCCACCAATGCCTGTACTTCCCTAATCTCACTATCCCTCTTATTAATCAATCTGCTGTTTTTTTACATATTTATTTTCGAAAATAGGAAAACCCAGTAGAGATTTCTTGAATCTAGGGTTTAGTCGAGTGAATCTTCTGCACCGATTTTCTGGTCAATGGCATTTTTGTGAAAAAAAAGAGAGGATATATGGCAGCTGCTGCGGCTTCTAGGGGATTCATGACGCCGTTTAATTTGAGGCTGAGGAGAAGTGATGTGGCGGCTTTGAATGATAAGAATGGGGTTTTGGAAGTGCGGAGGAAGAAGAGGAGGCTGTTGATGAGTGATTGGGGGGTGGTTAAGTGTTGCTGTTCGGATTCGGTTGTTCCGATTCGGATGGCTACAGGATCGGGTAAGAATGTGGAGAAGAGTGAGGACTGGAGAGTCGACATGAAGAAGAGTCAGAATTCTCGGGTTCGGGCTCCGGCTATGCGCTTTGCTTCTCATCAGTATGTCTTCTGTTTTTATTTTTTCTTCTAATATATTCAATTTCTCTGTATCTTTTGGTTAACTAGGAACAGAGAACAAAGAAGTTCCCTTTTCATTAAACAAATGGTTACTATTCCTGTACAAGAAGAAAAGATGGATTATCGGAGAGCTAATTTCTACTTGTAAAGAGCTGAATATTTTCCAAAGCATTGGAATCGAGTTAACAGTGAACTTGCTAAATAAAAGATATTAACTTTGCTGTAGTAATTGTGATAGCAACATGCTCTGTTTTCCTCTATATTGAGAAAAAAAATCTTTGGAATATATGAAAATACATAATATCAATTTGTAACTAGCACTGCCAAGTTTTGATTATGTGCAATAGAATGGAAGAATTGGGATATGTCTTGGTTTCTCCTTCCAATAAACCAAAGAACTTTCGTAGTTCTAGCAGGTATATGTACGCGTACATGTACATATTTGTACTGTTCAGCAAAGTATGCAGGTGCATCGGATATGTAGAACATTTCAACATAAAGGAAGAGGAAAGAGAATACTCAGAAGTGTCTCTTATGTCTAGATCCAAAATAAAGCAAGGGGAAATGAAAAATTAGCAAGCGTGACAGTAAAATATCACTAAAATGATACATTGTTGTAAGATTATATTGATTTAAAAAAATGCAAGACATTTTAATTTTTGACACAAAGATATTGTACTTCACCAGTGAGGTGTTTCCATGAATGTTTGCTGCATAAAGCTTCGAATGATTCCTTAGTTTACATACTAAAGATTGATATATAGTAGCTTTAGAGTGGGTCCATGGTATCAGGTATGTGAGGTTGGAGAAGGCTATGTTTGAGTGGCGTATGAGTGGTTTTGTGATTGCCATAATACCGAGGGAAAGTATATGAGTTTGTAACTAGGAGACAGGATTATGATTAGGATACTTGGCATAAGTGATAGGACTGTGACCTATTGTCTTTCAGAAGGTTTATGTGGAAATAAGAATTCATTGATGAAAAAGTAATATTTCATACCCCCATTGCAACGCAAGATATATATCAGATCAAAGTTTATTAATTTTTAAAAATTTTATTGATGTTGCAGACCTCGATTTATTTCAAAACAAGATAAATTCTTTCCTCGCTGCAGTCCAAGAAATTCAGGTCCTCAGTCTCGTGATTCTCCCCCTAAACGAGGTAATATGCACGTATATTCCCATGCTTGGGTTTTCTAATTATGTCATATTTCAGTTCAGACAATATTAGGACTATCTAGGAGCATCTTATTGTTGCATATGCATATGAATGATGTTAATTATTGGTTCTTACGTCTAATCTGACAAGATATGTTGTGCTTACTACTCCTTTTATTGTAGATACCGGTATTGCAAACGAGAAAGACTGGGGTATCAGTTTGTTAAATGAAAATGTTAATGAATCTGGGACCAATGAAGATGGCAGTACTTGGTATCGAGAAAGTGGGGAGGATCTTGGAGAAAATGGTTACAGATGTAGATGGACGAGAATGGGTGGTCAGAGCAATGATGGCACCTCAGAGTGGAAAGAAACTGTGCGTACTTATTATTATATGACGTTTCTATGAATGTTATTGTGAAATGGGTGTGCAAAGGATTTTGGAGTTGTTTAATGTAAACAAACCTAAAGAAGAACAATGCTCTATTCTTTTACTTGCACTTGCTATTATTCCTTTACTTCTTTATTTTATTTTGCATTGAAATTGAAGTACACTAACTTATGAGAATTAATTTCAAGGGTTCAAAGAATTATATTCCTTTGTGACTACTTAAGACCACTGATAATTTATCTCAGAACTACAGATATAGCTTTGGGCAAGAACCACAAAGTTAAAATGCCATTCTTGATGAAGCGTATAATACATAAGGAATAGCTGAACCCATAAAATTGGTGTCCATTTTAAGGTGAAAGGTGGGTGGTAGAAGGAAGGACTTGAAGAGAGAGATAGAAACAAAGAGGTTAAATATGCATTCTCCCAATGTATCATTGATATTAATGCTCCCAACTTGAACATGGTTTTGTTTGTCTGTGTGTGGAAGAGATAGGGGGATGGATTTTTCTTTTTTTTTTTCTCCGTTCTTTTTTATGTGTGCATGTGAAGGTCATCATGAAAGTTGAAGAAACTGTTGGTAGTACTAGCATCTGAGAAGTCATTATTGTTTGTCCAACCTCGAAATTAGCAAAAGAAAGTTGCATTTTTCATAAAAGTACGAAAAGATCTGTAGCTTCAAGTCTGGTGAAACTGAAAGGCAATGAAAACAATCATGGTAATTTTGGTGGGGGTAGATTACAATATTGCTAATGAAAATTATTGTTTATTGCTTTAAGCTGTGGTTGCTATAGAATTTCCTCTGATTAAGCACAATAACCGAACCCCTATTTTTAGAAGTTTCAGAAGAAAAAATGATATGACTTTAAAAAGTTAAGGATAGGCAGGATGGGGGATTTTAAAATCGCCTGAGAAAAATATACCGTGCTGGTTATGGAGACCACACAACAGTCCTAGTATTATCATGCAAGAATTCAGAATGAGATAATAGAAGTTAACGTATAGAATATTGGAGTGTATTAAGAAATGGGTAGTATGATATATCTAATCAGTTCATTTTAATGGCAATGTGTTGCTTGGAAGTGAATGCCCTCATCACCTATCTTTTCTACTCCAAAAGGTTGAGATTATATTACTTCAAGCGTTGTTAACTCATTTATGATGGTTAGTTAACACTATCAGATCATCACATGCCAAAGCGGTAAGAGTAAAGGATTGTGTTTCGTGTCTCTGATATTAGAAGCTAAGTTGTGGTTCTACAAGTGATGAATTCAAGACATTTTGCCAACTTGGTCTTACCTTTTGGATTCACTCAAAAGCCTAATTTTTTGTTCATCATGGATCGTATATCTTGCGTAGAATGTGGAGTTGACTGGCCTTAAAGCTAAACCTGTACTCGAAAAAGTAGCCTGCATCATTGTTCTTCCATCATTCTCCAACTTCTAACACTTCTGTGGGTACTTCTGCTTGTTCCTCTTCTACTTTTTTGAATAGAAGTTAGATATTGAGCTAAAGTAAGCTTATATTAGAAAGTAACTATGCTTGGTAGAACACTATTTGTGGGCAATTAGAAACCTAAAGATTACTATTGGTAGAATACTATCATTGCTTTTATCTTAGAATAACATTTTAATAATTTGCCTGAATAAAATTTGTACTCTGCGCACATGTTCTGCATAAGCCTAAATAGGTGGTCATTCATATGAGCAATGTGATCTCGATATAACAAGTCAAAAGAGGGAAAGGTAGACCAAAACTATTATGGCCTTTTGTACTTGTTAAGGATCTAGTTGTTTTATATAGATCTATCTATGAACTGAATAGAGGGGCAAGAAAAGGATTCAAGTAGTTGATCTCTAACATATTGGGAACAAGAGTTAGTTTGTTGTTGGACATGTACGTCTGTTCAAACGTAAAAATTAGCTCGTCATATTCTGATCCAGTTTTTTGTCTTGGGCAGTGCTGCCTTTCTGCATACTGATACAAGTGTTTGAGTTTGAATTGATGTCTAGACCCAATAGCATTGTTTACAGTTTCATATGGTTTGTGCTTATTATAATCTAAGACGTGCTTTTTCATATTTATTAATTTCTTATGACCTTATCAAGTATCATCCCAGGTGGATGCATTTAATTGGATTTGTTGATCTCCTTGACAGTGGTGGGAGAAAAGTGATTGGACTGGATACAAAGAGCTAGGTACTGGAAGTTGGTTGTATTTTTTTGGAATTTTCAGCTTTGCCAGTTAATTCTTCTATTGGGCACCTTCTTTTGTTGCTTCTACTAGAAGATCTCGAGGCAGTTATCTTCCTGCAGTGAAAATTTGCAATTGTTCTGATCTATGACAGGTGTTGAGAAATCTGGAAGGAATGCGGAAGGAGATTCTTGGTGGGAAACATGGCGAGAAGTTCTTCACCAAGATGAATGGAGGTCTGGCTTCTAATGACCTCCTCTCTCTCTCTCTCTCTCTCTCTCCCTCCCTCCCTCCCTCTCCCTCTCCCTCTCCCTCTCCCTCTCCCTCTCACATTCTTTATTACCTTAAAAATCTTAAAAGAATCTGTAATTATAATTTCTTGGTTTCCCAATTACATAGTTTTTCAGCACCACAGTATTAATCCACTCTTAAACTGCAGTAACCTAGCTAGGATAGAGCGAAGTGCACAGAAACAAGCAAAATCAGGAACAGAAAATGCAGGGTGGTATGAAAATTGGTAAGGAAAATTTTTCATATCNTATTAATCCACTCTTAAACTGCAGTAACCTAGCTAGGATAGAGCGAAGTGCACAGAAACAAGCAAAATCAGGAACAGAAAATGCAGGGTGGTATGAAAATTGGTAAGGAAAATTTTTCATATCATTTCTTTTATCTTCCAGCAAAAAATTTCTGATCGAAGTTAGTAAAAAATATGCTTTCTATACAGGTGGGAAAAATATGATGCTAAAGGCTGGACTGAGAAAGGGGCACATAAATACGGTAGACTGAATGAACAATCATGGTGGGAAAAGTGGGGAGAGCATTATGATGGAAGAGGATCAGTCCTAAAATGGTATCTTTTTCTTTTCGTCACTTTCTTCCAGGATATAGCTTGTCATCCCTATGTTTCTATTTATTTTTTTCTTTCTAATTGGTCAGGACCTAGGTCAAGATATAACGACATTGAAATCTTTCAGCTAAATTACTCAGCACCTTTAGAATCTCTTCAGAAATTTGCCTATTGATTCCTGTTTCTTTTTTTCTGTCTTTGGACCTTTTATAAGGTTATTAGTACCATGCTAGGGAATTGTTTTTTGTTTCATAATTTTGTTCCACAGTGGGTAGAAAGTTCCATATCAATAATGAAGGAGCACAACAGTTATGTGAATCTTGATGCTGAACTTTGTTTAGCCGAAGAAAAACTCATTTTAGGATGTGTCTTTCTGTTCCTATTCATCACTGTGATTGCATGAAAAACATAAACAGGAACTGTTGAAACGTATGACATGGATAGTAAAACTGGCGCTTTCTGGAAATTTCGAACTGGCTGTTTCTTCTGTAGGTTACTGAAGTTTCGTTTTGCTCATCTCCAGGACAGACAAATGGGCTGAGACTGAACTTGGTACCAAGTGGGGAGACAAGTGGGAAGAAAAATTCTTTGCTGGCATTGGTTCGCGTCAAGGGGAGACATGGCATGTATCACCCAGTGGTGAAAGTACGTGTAATCCTTAATCTATTGTACGGCAATCTTTTGCTTTGTGATCACTTGCCTGCTGAAACATAAACCCATCAAGAAATGAGACATTCTATGCTTGATATATATTTTATGCTTTATACATACATATAAAATAGTAAGAACTTATTTTCAAAAAAAAAAAAATGATAAAAATAATAATAATAATAATAATAATAATATCTAAACCATATTATATGAATGTTTGTAAAAGCTGAAACTATAATTTAAGCTGGTCAAACATCATTTTTAACACCTGGCTTTGAGTCTCATTTGGAAAGGGGTGAAATTCAAAAAACAAGTACCGTGAGCATTTTTTTTTGGAGAGAAGGGGCAGAATAGGTAAAGTGAAATGAAAATAATAAATTGTACGGTAAAATGTCATTTTTTTGGTCAGATGAAATAAATAAAGAGGTCGTGGTTTGAAAGAGCAACCGTCTGATTTCTTCTACTTGACAAAAAAATGGGAAACGAACAAACGCTATGTATTTCTTTTTAACTAGTTCATGAATTGTTAAACTATCAAATGTGCATGTATACTTGATCTGTATACAAGCTTTGTAGATTAAACGTCACAAAAGATCAAGAAAATGAATGGAAGAGCAGAAAAATCCTTGTGGAGATATATAAATGGTAGATCAGGAAAATGTAGAGTGGTTGGTAGATATGGTAGGGCAGCAAAACACTTGGGGAGTCACATACATGTACTTCTATGAGTAGGTACTCCTTGCTAATTGCATTTAAATTATATCCCAGACCAGTTATCACAAGGCAAACTGTGAGTTTATACAATAGCTATGTCATTTTTTGATTTCTACTGGAAATGATCGATCCCCAGTCATGATTTCTTCGTGAGAAGATTGAATGGATTAGATGGGTTATTTTTTTCACTTCTATAAAATCACGAATTATATAATCTTGACCATTGAGATAGTATCACAACATAATCACTTATTTGATTAATCATATTAGTGCAAGAAACTGATAGCATTCATCATGCTTAATTTTTAAAAATGGCATTTCTGCTTCCAAGATTTTAACTGTTTTTCTATCATAATTATAGGATGGTCAAGGACATGGGGTGAAGAGCACTTTGGCAATAGGTACGTGTGCCTTTGGCAACGAACAAGCTTCTTTCACTACTCATTACACTTGTTGTGCTTCCAAGGTTGACGACAATGATAAAAGAAAAAATATATACTTTAGAGTATGGTTTGCCTAATCTTAGAAAGCTCACATACAATAATATAAGTAAGATATTTTTGACCATAAAATTGAAAGAAAGTTGCTTATTTTGAGTGAGGTAAGAGTTACTTTCATAATAAGCAACTTTTTTACTTAAAAGTGAGCAAAACTAATTTATCCAAACATGTTTGGAAATAGAAAGTAACTTTTACTTTACCTATTATGAAAGTTACAATGCTTGTAGAATCAGCTCATGGATATGGAACTTGATGAACTTTTTTTTTTTTTTGTGTGCGACAGCAAAGTGCACAAGTATGGCAAAAGTACAACTGGAGAAAGCTGGGATATTGTGGTAGATGAAGAAACATATTATGAGTGAGTCACTATATCCCAGTATATCTACAACAGCTCTATCTTCTTCTTGTGTCAATCTGTGTAGATTTGTGTATAAAATTATAGGTTGTGTGTTATGTATCTGTGACATACTCGAAATTAATTCATTCTACTTATTAAAGGGCTGATCCCCATTATGGATGGGCCGATGTTGTGGGTGATTCAACGCAGTTGCTGTCCATCCAACCCCGGGAAAGACCTCATGGAATCTACCCTAATCTTGATTTTGGCTCCACTCTGCCTACAGATGAACCACCAGATGAATCTTCCTCATCACAATGAAACTGGTTTCAAAAGTTCATGTGGTTAACATTAGCGTTCTGAAAGATTTTCGACATTATTTGATATTGCTGAACTCGTATAACAGAATGTTATCCTGTTTGTTCGTCATTATGTTCATTCTTTTGTTTTTTCTAGCATTCTAATTCGAATTGGACTACAAAGCCATTTGTTTGTCAGCATTATTGGCTGATGTTTCTGCAGTTTCCTCTTTGCTGTCTAATACCTTTGTGCAATTATGTCAGGTCTCCAACAAAATTAGATAGTGTTAAGGAACTAAAAAAAAAAGGTTAAAATTTTGTCATTTGCACTTTGGACATTAGGGTCGACATTATATGCATTGCCTAAGGCTAACATTTCGCCTATTTTCCATACTTCCATTTAGGCTTTTTTTGTGATCTCAACTTCTGCCTCAGGTTAGGAGAAGTTCAATTTTCTACCCAAAAATAGTATCAAAAGATAGCATAAAATTTATATTTATGTTTGGAAAAATTCAATGTCGAGGAGAATGTACATACGGCTTAATTCAAATTATTATGTGCCTTGTACTAGAAAGTCTTTCTAAACTATTGTAGGACAATTTATGGTGGGAATTTTACGCGGTGCCCATTTTATACTCTGAAATAATTCTTGGCTTCTGAGTCAATTAAATATTTGAGTTCCAATTAGTTATGAACATAGGACGAGGTGAGGCCGATGCAGTCCTTTTTGTGACCGTCCCATTGAGAATTTTTGAGAGATGGATCGGGGTGGGATTAAAATATTTTCATTTTATTCTTCACATTTATTTATTTATTTTTAAATATTAAAATGCAATTACATGCCCCAGAATTGACTAATGGCAGGGAATTAAAGCGTCGTTTGGGATGGTGCGCGGGTAAGCGTAGTTTGTAATCTATAGTGCAAACAATCACTTTGGTAATATTTGATGATTTTTTTATGGGTAAATTTAAATTTATTCGATAGTTCTAAATTTTAATGGAATTATTTTTGAAGTTTTAATTCGTCTTAGTAGGATCATTGAACTTCGATCTAATTTTAAATTTCACTATTTTGTCACGTTCTGTTAGCTGTTGTCTTTCACGTGATCATGAGAGAGACACCATGACTAAATTTTCACTTAAATCAGTTATTGGCACTCTAGAAACAAAATAAATTAATCAAATTTTATCAATTTTTGAGAGCTCATGGTGAAATTTAAAACTAAATTGAAGTTCTATGGTGTAACTAAAATTTAATTAAAGTTTAGTGACTATTTTGGTAACATTTGGTGGGGGGTAAAATTAGTGGGTTAATTTCAATGGACTTGATGAAGTTAGAGCATTTCCAATACATTTTGAATCGTTATCTAGATAGCATAAAAATGGAATTTGAACAATGCTATTTATCACCGCTACTTATCCATAAGCATTTATATGGCATTTAGAGAGAGAAGATTTAAGATGACAAATCAAATAAATGGCACATAATTAATAATTGGTAAGTAACGCTTATCAACAGTAATATACAATAGAATTGCTCCCAACCTACGTAACAACGGTGCCTAATTAAAAGATGTTAAATTTAAATTCATCTTGAATGACCTTTGTTTATAATTCAAATTTAATTTATATTAGGAAAAAGAAAATATAATTAACATGTGAGAGAGAAAATAAGAAACGAGAAAGAGAAAAGAGAAATCGTATAACTTTTTTGATTTTCCATCTAATATGTTATGATTTAAATGAGTATAATAATATAGTAATATGAAAAATAGATCAAACAAGAATACAAGATTTACGTGATAAAATTATACTACGGGTAGAAAAGGAAAATTTCATTAATATCAATAATTGATAAATACAAATTATTTTATAGAATGTAAGGATTGATTTTTTAAGAGGTTTACTCCTCATATTTATCATGCAAGAAGAGCCTAAAATGTGGTAGAGTTCGACTATAATTAAGTGTATACAATAATAGAGTGTGTGGGATAAAATAGGATGCAAAAACCTGCCTAAAATCGCGAACAATTATTCCCCGAATAAGACCGCCTCTTGAGCGACAGTCTAGAGGTTATACAGCGGTGGCCGTGGTAAGCAAGCACTAAAACTCCTATTTTGAGCACTCAAACGGTGATCAAAGCGCAGAGCGGGCGTTGGTTTGTCGTTTCCTTCTCATTAGATGATTTATTCTTCTCTTTTTACAACTTGGACTCCTTCATAACTTTTTCAAGTCCAAAACAAATTTTAAACCCTCCAATTGAACTCCTGAATTGAATTCTAGCCAGAATTCACAAATACTTCATCCAGAAATCCGAAGTTGACTTCAAATAAAATTCCAAATAGTCTTTTAAATAAAATTCAAGTCACGTCTTAATTCTAATAAATTTCACATTGACACGAATTCCATTTCAATAAACAAAACTTCAAAAATTCTTTACTTGGAGACAAATTTCACTGTAAAAAATAAAACTCAACTCCTCAACCAAAAAATTATCCACAAAAAAATCCTCAAATAAAAAAAATTCTCCATTTCTTCGACAAAATATTAATTAGAGTAAACTCAATAACTGGAAATCAATTGAATCCAAACACTGCTTCATAAGATTAGCTCTGAAACTCCTATTTTGAGCACCCAAATGGGGATCAAAGCGGGTAGCGGGCATCGATTCGTCGTTTCCTTCTCATTGGATGATTGCTTCTTCTCATATTACAACTTGGACTCTTTCATAACTTTTTCAAGTCCAAAACAAATTTCAAACCCCCAATTGAACTCCTAAATTGAATTCCAACCAAAATTCACACATAGACTTCATCTAGAAATCCCAAGTCGACTTCAAATAAAGTTCCAAATAGTCTTTCGAATAGAATTCAGGTCACATGTTAATTATAATAAACTCCATCTTGACACGAAATTCACTGTAATAGACAAAAATTCAAAAAAAAAAATTCACTTGGAGACAAATTCCACTGCAAAAAATAAAACTCAACTCTTTAACCAAAAAATTCTCCACAAAAAATTCTCAAATTAAAAAAAAAAATATATTTACATCTCTTCCACAAGACCCAACTAGGGAAAACTCAATAACTGAAAATCAATTGAATTCAAATATTTCTTTGCAGGATTACCTTGGACGCTAAAGTTGCTCGAATTATCCCTACGAGCAACAAAATCACAAATAACTTAATAATTATCAAATATGACAGAAACATACCATGTAACAGAATCAACATAAAATGCTTTCGGAAAAGGTTCTTTAGTGGACTTAACAACTTCGACTACACTTAAAGCATCAGCAACTAAATCAACTTTATCGTACTTTTGTGGAGGCCTATTATTTCGTTTGGGTCTGTCTCTAGTAATTGAATTCCTAGTAATTGAATTCGATGGCATCGCTGGTGATGTTGGTAAAACAACATTATTCATAACTTCTGAACTTGACTGAGATGTATTCTTTAATATGACCCCAAACTAAACTCCAATTGTACATTACCAACTCAAAATCCACCTCAGTCTCTAATTTCCGTTGATTAATATCCAAAGATTCTTTAGAACCAACCAAGACATAATTGAGACATTCTCTATCCATATAACACAACACGGGCACATTTACTAACCTTTAGGATTCAACTGGTACAAGTATACTTATACCATTTTGAATTAAGAGTACTAAAAGACATAAGACTTCTCTTCAAATTTGGAACATGTATCACATTATCAAGTGTTCTGACAATCACATTAAATATCTTAATTATGACCCTTCTAATACTAGCTATCCTATAAGGTAAATTATTTCTCATTATCACAAAACCTTTGAAAAATGTTTTATATGTTGAAAACAAATCCTGATTATGACACATATGAAAATTGCAAACTATATCAAGAATTCAATTTTCGTTGGATTTGGAGTTGCCGTTAGAAATCACCATAA
>CAIGRN010025645.1:0-13518 GCA_903798345.1 Fraxinus anomala
GACTCGTTTTGAAGCAATTGGAAAAGAAAGAATGATTAATTGGCTATTAAATAGAAGGTTGTGGACTAAATCTCACTTGAATAAAAGTTGGAGGATCACAATCAAGGAAAAAATGAAGAAAAAGACTAACTTGTATTACATGAAATAATTGAGGGCTTGGAAACAATCATTAATCTAATTGGGCATTTTTTACTTGGACTTGTAATTGTAGTCAACTTCAATAACACGTGGACGAAAATCCTCTTTGGACCAAAGAAGCTGGTGTCTTGGATTAATTAGAATGCAAATTATCAAAACCAAAGTGGACTCCTAATGGGACACCACAAAAAGGCGACTCATGTTGGAATAGAAAATTGGAGGTAATATATATATATATATATATCACGCATAGACAGGGATAGATGGGTGGCTGCTGTGGGAAGAAAAAAGGAGGCCCGTGAATTGAGAAAAAAAAAAAATACATACGCACGCGCAGAAAGATGTACACACAAAAAAGAGCCAGCAATTGAGAGGCAGACTCAATTTGAAAAATTAATCACGTTTCTTCAATTTTTCGATGATGTTATTCCATTTTTATTTGGTTAATTCGGACATTATGCTATGTTAGATTATTTTAGTGCTAGGATTTTCGATGAACGTTGTATGATGAATATTTAACTCGTGATTTTATTTCTTTTTGACGTTCAAAGCACGTTTTTAATTATTGAATGATTGACGTATATTTAATTTTCTTTACAATTATATGCGCAATAATTGTATGAGTTTTGTGACTTATTTTACTTTCGAAAGATTGAAAATAAGTTAGATATAATGTCAATTTCATACCCAAAATGGAATTAGTCTAACCAAGATCTTTCATATCAAAATGGTTACAAAACATATTTTTTGTCTAATTTATATAACCAAATATCAACAAATCATCCATATAGAGACAAAAATGACATGTAAAATTTCACAAGATCTATAATAGATGCATTTATCATACTCGTTCATTTTAAAACCATATTTAATAATGTAGGAATCGAACTTCTCATACCAATGCTTAGGTGCCTTTTTAAGCCGTATATGAATTTATTCAGCTTACACACTTTGCTTTTTTGTCCAAACTCTATAAAGCTTTTGGGTTGATCCATATAAATTTACTCATCTAGATTTCTATTAAAAAAAGAGTAGTTTTTACATCCATCTGATGAATTCCGAGATTATAAATTGTAGCCACTGCAATCAAGAATCTAATGGATGTGACTCCTGTTACCGAAAAAAAGTATATAAAAATCAAGGTCGGCCTTTTGTTTAAAACCTTTTGCAACAAGTATAACCTTGAATTTATTGACTGTACCATCCAATTTATATTTCTTTCTAAGGACCAATTTACAACCAATAGTTGTACAACCCAATGGTAATTCTACCAATTTTCAAGTGTTGTTGGAGATTAGAGAATCCATCTAATCATTTACAGGCTCTTTCCAAATTATAGCATCATGTAATGTAAAAACTTCTTGTAAAGAAAATGTAGTTTCCTCAGTATTGAAAACATAGTAGTCAAGGCCAAAATCTTTTTCAACTCTAGCTTTTTTACTCCTAAGTTCAATTTGAAAATTTCGCTGGTTTGTAAAATGAGTAGAACTTGGTTCTGATACAATATTTTGTCTTAATATTTTACCCCAACTATGTTTGATTTTGAAAGGAAATTTATCTTTCCAAAAATAGCATCACCTAACTTAAAAATAATATTATTTTCAATATCTTAAAATTTGTAGGCTGCACAATTTGTTGCATATCCAAAAATAGTACAAGCGGTAGTTCTAACACTCAATTTTGGTATTTTAGAATTGTTAGCCTTACCAATGCTAAAGAGCCCCAAACCCTTAAAAATCCCAAGTTTGGTTTATACTTTTTCCACGGCTCAAAATGAGTAATTTTTGTTTTCTTGAAGGGCACCCAATTCAACACATAACATGCATTTAAAATTATTTCACCCCAAAAATTTGAAGAACCTGACTCAATACACAGGGCATTTGTCAAATCAATCAAAGTTCTAGTTTTTCTTTCAGGTACACCGTTAGATGCTGATGAGTTTAGTGGATTAGTCTTATGAATTATTCCCAAAGACTGAATAAAAGAATTAAAAGCAATAGAATCATATTCTCAAACTCTCACTTCTAAGTCTGTTCATTTTTCTATTGAATTGATTTTCAATTTCCTGGAAGGAATTTTGAATTTATCAAAAGTATCATTTTTATTTTTAATAAATAAACATGAGTGCATTTTGAAAAATCATCAATAAAAGTGATGAAATATCTGTTTCCTCTATGAGTTAATTTTTTTTTTTTCAAATTCACCAAGATCAATATTAGTTAATTCTAACAATTCGTTATTTCTTTCAACACTTATAAGAGGCATCTTTGTCATTTTTTGCTTGACTACAAATTTCACATTTTTTGAAATGATTTTTCAATCTTGGGATTAACACGAAACTACTCATGATTTTTACATACCTACTGTTTATATAACACAAACAAGCATGTCAAAAATTCAAAGAAGAAAGCATGTAAACAAAGGTGGGTGCTGTTTTATTATTCTTAATATTCAATTTGAACATTCCTTCGCTAGCATAACCATTACCCACAAATAAACATTTTTTTGGTAATAACATATTGATTATAATCCATAGTCTATCTAAAGCCAGTCTTATTAAGAAGAAAAATTGATAGCAAATTCTTCTTTATTGGCAGTGCATATAAAATATCTTTCAAAATTAGCACACGTTAAGATGTGAACTTTAGTTCAACCTTACTGTTGACATGGAAGTATCAATAGAGGATCAGTCGCTAAGTAACACCCCTAAAATGAAGTATGTAATTAAACATTTACCTCTCGAAAACTTCCATCAAACAGCTTAGTAAAAACCCACAGTGATTATGAAACACCATAATTAATGATTTGACTAGGATGATGTCATCATTTTACTGCGTCCAACCTCCTTACGATACGTGGCATGACTGACCTAAGCACCCGACAGTGCCTATCCCAGACATCATGATAAGTTGTTGGGCTGACCTCGTCCTCAAATTGAAGGCCCTTTTTAGCTTAATAATTTTGGCACACCAAATAATGAACGTGTTTAGTAGACGTCGGAGACCCATCTAAACACTGTAGGTGACGTCACAAAGTCAACCAATTCTCCTATTTTTTGCTATAAAAGACAACTTATGGTCCCCTTGGAGGGACCACGAAAATAAATATTATTTCCACTTCTTGTACTTTAGTTAATTTAAGTCAAAACGTAATACAATCATTTCATTATGAAGTTCTAGTAAAATCACCTTGTCCTTAATACAAATTAAGTTGGCTAGACTCGACTAAATCAAGTTCAAACGTCAACAATTTGGTGCTAAAAGCCTTGTGAAAAAATAACCCACATCTCCCCCACAGAAACTTTCACTTGAATTATTCTGCTTGTTATAAAAAAAAACATCATGACTGATATTTCGACGTCCCGAAATCAATCCTATACTAGCTCCCATGAAACCAGTGCCCAAAGAATCTCCAAAAGAAGAACGAATTAACCAGGGAGGAAAAACCTCAAATTATTGCCATGAAAGACGTGATATAACATTTAACTAATGTCGTTCATTGAATGGGACGGAAGAAAGTCACAACTTCTCCCTTAGCTGAAACTGAGGTGCAATCTCCAGTAAGGGTAAAGGTTGGATAATCCTTCGCTAGAAGAAGTTTACACTTCTCAAAAGGAGAATCATCTAAAAAAAAATATCAATGAGGTAAAGAGCCCTACCTTTCCTGAACAAACTATAAAGAGGACAAGAAGCATGTTTGATAGACTAGGGACACAACGATCACTATCCCCAAAGGACAATCGATATAGTGGACCTCACGAATGGCGAAATACCTAAAATAAGTTCATTAAAAATGCGCATAGCCGACTGAAAGCAAGACACAAAGGTACTTTGGAAGAATACTTCACAAGCCGCCATTTTCCTTTCGCAAAAGATGTACTAGCAGAACCGTTGCCTGAAAAATTGAAGATGCTACAACTCACTGGATATGATGGAGAATGAGACTCCCTTAATCATCTCGACAAATATACCTCTCGAATGAAGCTTCAAGGAGCCAACGATGCCATCATGTGTAGAGCTTTCCCCTTAACATTGGGGGACAGGGCACAAAGGTGGTTCAGAAAATTGCACCAAAGGTCCATTACAAACTGGATGGACTTAGCAATCGCTATTTAAAAACCAATTTCTAGGTTCTGGGACAAGAACCACCCCCAATGAATGCCTTGTAAGCAACAAGGAAGGAAAGAATGAATTGTTAGAAAGTTACCTCGACAGATTCAATAAGAAGTCAGTGGATGTAGGAAAAATATTTGATGATGTAGCCCTCATGGCCGTCATCTCTAGATGTAGGCAAAAAATAAGGTTCTGGTGGTCTGTTCATGATGATGGATTTAAAACATATCATGAGTTCCTCAACTACACTAAAAAACACATTGGTGCAGAAGAGGCCTCGCCAGAATAGGAGGAAGGTAAGGTTGACCTCAACCAATCACGTCAGTCTAAGTAAAAAAAAAAAAAACAAAGAAAAGATCTATCCTTGAAAGCAGGAAAGACAAAATGGATTTTGAACGACCTCACCCCTATCTAGAGAGGTTTCATTAATACCACCATTTGAACGCCTCATTGGAAGAGGTTTTCATACAAGTTGAGCTGAGAGGTCTTCCGTAAATCTCTTATGCTAAAAACGAATACACCTAGACGTCACTAGAATAGGTACTATCGTTACCACAGGTCGGCTGGACATAACACCAATGATTGTAGAGACCTTAAGGAGCAAGTAAAGACTCTTGTCAAATGACGAAAATTGCAGGAGTTTGTATCTAAGCTTGGGAAAACAATTCAAGCTCTTCATATACAACCACAAGTTAATCTTCAATCTGTCCCAGTAGCTCAGCCCACCAGAAACCATCCAAGGATTGATATAAGAATGTTAGTAAGAAGAAATCAATGTGTTGAAGGTTCCGGACAGAGCGCAAAAAGTAGGCTACAGAAGCATGGATATGGCAAAATTATGAGGTCAGACGACACAATTCTAACCTCACAACTATACAATATCTTGAATGGTTTGGAATCTCTAAAGATGATTCCCAAGGAGTCATGCAAAACCAGAGTGACACTTTGGTTATAACCATGCCTGTACCCGAAATCGTTGTTCAATGAACCATTGTCGATAACGGAAGCTTTGTCAACATTCTTTATGCCAAGATTCTGGAACAAATGGGAATCCAAAAGAAGTACCTACGACCCTACACTAAGAGACTCCAAGGTTTCACTGGAGAAACTGTTGAGGCACTGAGATAGATCGTCTTGATCGTAGAACTAGGAGACATTCTCTATCAAAGAATAACTATCTTAGATTTTGTAGTGGTGGATGTACCATCCAATTATAATGCAATCCTCAGAAGACCTATATTGCATGAGCTAAAATTCGCCACAATCATTTACCATTATTGCATAAAATTTCCAATTTCAAGTGGAATAGGAATCGTACAAGGTAATCAGGTTAAGGCAAGATCTTACAACGTTGACATACCTAAAACAAAAGTTAACATGCTCCAAGGAGGACAGTACGATAGATCCAAGGGATTCCTACTAAAAAGACATATTTCAGCTGAACTAGCCTAAATAGGCATCTTCGATAAATATCTTAGAAGAGTTGAAGATAACCATCCGTACAATAATGATAAGAGAATAAATCTGTAGCCTTTCCCAGGGATTTTGATAACAGCTTTGCCCATAGTTGGCGTTAGCATCCCCCGAATCTTAGTTGCATTAGGAAGCACTTTTAACATTTCAGGGCGCTTAGGTAGATGTGGATACCATTGCATTTCCTACAGCTATATTCTAACATTGTGCACGGTTTGAACGGGGAAAGGAAAGATCAAAATTACTGTTCATGTCGGAGAAACTCCATGTTAAGTCAGTGTTAATGTTGAATCCATTGTGTTCGACTCCACCTCGCCCTACAACGCAATCATGGGACACCAGTCCTCTTTAAACTAAAGGTCAATGTCTCAATCTACCAATATTCTATTAAGTTCTCTACTCCTCATGGGATAAGATAAGTCAAGGAAAACAAAGAGACTGTTGAGAAGTGTCGGATCTTATATTATCCAGCCAGGTGTGAGGCTCCTAACATCTCCTTTCAACATGGCGTAAATATTGTGTATCTTGCTGAACCTGACCTTATTTCACTAGATCCCATAATCAAATTCAAAGATAAAGGTGTAGAACCAGTTGAAGAATTGGATGAACTTTCTATCAGTTCAGATTAGCCCTCAAGAAGCTTAAAATTGGACCTGAACTACATCAACCACTCAGTACCAAACTCATAGGCTTCCTCAGCCAAAACTTGGATGTATTCGCATGGAGCCATAAAAATATGGAGGGAATTGACCCAAAGGTTGCCTGCCACCGGCTTATTGTCGATCATTGAATTTGTCCTAAACAACAACAATGAAGGCCACTCAGTGCGAAAATATACGAGGCACTTTCGAAAGAAGTAAACAAACTTCTTAGCAACGGGTTCATCAAGGAAGCTCTCTATCCCACATGGGTTTCTAATCTAGTACTTTTCAAGAAAAGCAACGAAGATTGGTGAGTATATATAGATTTCCCTGACCTTAACAAAGCTTACTCTAAGGACAACTTTCCTCTCCCTAGGATTGATCAAATGGTTGATGCCACTAGAGGACATGAATTGCTCAGTTTTATAGACGTATACTACGGGTATAATCAAATTCTAATGTACGAGCCAGATTAGGACCACACCTCATTCATAACTGATAGGGAACTATATTGCTACAAAAATGATGCCCTTTAGTTTTGAAAAAAGTTGGAGCTATTTAGCAATGCCTAGTCAACTCTATGTTTGCCAAACAAATACGTAAAACCATGGAAGTCTATGTTGATAACATTTTAGTAAAGAGCATGTCTATCGAAGACTACGTCCAACACCTCTCCGAAATGTTTGTAATACTTTGAAATTATAAAATGAAGCTTAATCCCTTCAAGTGAACTTTTGGTGTAAGCTTTGGCTAGTTCTTAGGTTACATGGTGAATCATAGGAGAATCGAAGCTAATTCAAAGAAGATACGAGCTGCTATGGAGATAAAGGCACTAACTAAGCCTAAAAAATTCAAAGGTTAACTTGAAGGATCACAGCCTTAAGTAGGTTTGTTTCCAAATCTATAGTTCATTGCAAACCTTTCTTCCATACACTTCGAGATGGAAAACAATTTGAATGGACCCAAGAATGTTACAAAGCCTTCGAAGAACTGAAAAGGCAGATGGCTAGACCACCTCTTCTCTCTAAGCCCAAAACCAATGAAACTTTATCACTTTATTTGGCAGTCTCAGAACACGCTTTAAATTATGTCCTCACTAGAAAGAAAAACAAGGTAAAACTCCTTGTGTACTATGTCGCTAAGCTTTGCATCATGTCGAGATGTAGTATTCCACCATAAGAAGCTTATTTACGCCTTAATCACACCAGCTAGGAAATTGCATCCTTAATTCTTAGAACACCCAATTGATGTCCTAACCAATTACCTCCTAAGGCAAGTTCTACAAAAACTAGTTACTTCCGAGCATATCATAAAATGGGTTGTGGCTGGACTAAGAATGGCCAAATAACTGAGGATATCCTAGGTAATAATCCACAGTGATTCCCAACTAGTCGTAAATTAGGTCAATAAGTTGTTTCAAATCAAGGAAGACAGAATGAGCAACTACCTTCGAGTTGTGTGCAAGAAACTGTTGGATTTTGACATGGCTAAAGTGACACAAATACTTCGACCCCAGAAAAATCCCACTGACGCACAAGTCAGACAGGCAAATAAACGAGCTGGATAACATTCCTTTAGGAGATGTCAAATATCCTACTATAGATGACAATGTGATAACATCCGTGGTAATAGATCCCAAGGCTTCTTGGATGGAAGAAATCATTCAGTTCCTCAAACAAAAAAATAAGCCCTGTAGATCCTACAGAAGCT
Organism: Fraxinus anomala; assembly: GCA_903798345.1. Lineage (NCBI taxonomy): Eukaryota > Viridiplantae > Streptophyta > Magnoliopsida > Lamiales > Oleaceae > Fraxinus > Fraxinus anomala. Next base: position 8,075 of record CAIGRN010025645.1, read on the forward strand.
CGGATTGACTAGATACATTCTCATTGATGTTGTCTTGTAGAAACGTGGTTATGCTACCCCGTGTTGATGAGTTTGAATGAAGAAGATGCTTCGTATTTCTTGCAAGAGATACACAAAGGAATATGTAGAAACCATGCTTGGGAACAATCCCTAGCTCACAAAGTCATCAGGTAAGGGTATTTCTGGCCCACTTTAAGATAAGATGCTTTAAACTGCTCCAAAAAATGTGAAAAATGTCAAAGTTTAGTCCTAATGATCCAAGCTCCCTTGAGGAACTCACTTGCATTATTCCTTTAGAAAATGTCAAATATCCTACTATAGATGACAATGTGATAACATCCATGGTAATAGATCCCAAGTCTTCTTGGATGGAAGAAATCATTTAGTTCCTCAAACACAAAATAAGCCTCATAGATCCTACAGAAGCTCGGATGTTCTAAATCAGATTGACTAGATACATTCTCATTGATGTTGTCTTGTATAAAAGTGTTTATGCTACCCCGTGTTGATGAGTTTGAATGAAGAAGATGCTCCGTATTTCTTGCAAGAGATACACAAAGGAATATGTAGGAACCATGCTTGGGAGCAATCCCTAGCTCACAAAGTCATCAGGCAAGGGTATTTCTGGCCCACTTTAAGATAAGATGCTTTAAACTGCGTCAAAAAATGTGAAAAATGTCAAAGTTCAGTCCTAATGATCCGAGCTCCCTGGAGGAACTCGCTTGCATTATTCCGTTAGGAAATGTCAAATATCCTACTATAGATGAAAATGTGATAACATCCATGGTAATAGATCCCAAGCCTTCTTGGATGGAAGAAATCATTCAGTTCCTCAAACTCAAAATAAGCCTCGTAGATCCTACAGAAGCTCGGATGTTCTAAATCAGATTGACTAGATACATTCTCATTGATGTTGTCTTGTATAAAAGTGGTTATGCTACCTCGTGTTGATGAGTTTGAATGAAGAAGATGCTCAGTATTTCTTGCAACAGATACACAAAGGAATATGTGAGAACCATGCTTGGGAACAATCCCTAGCTCACAAAGTCATCACGCAAGGGTATTTCTGGCCCACTTTAAGATAAGATGCTTTAACTGTGTCAAAAAATGTGAAAAATGTCAAAGTTTAGTCCCAATGATCCGAGCTCCTTGGAGGAACTCACTTGCATTATCAGTCTGTTGCCATTTTTCAAATGGAGGATAGATTTAATTTGTCATATGCATATAGACAAAGGATAAACTAAATTTGCAATAGTGGCCATTGACTATTTCACTATATGGTCAGAGGCTAAGCTCTTGGCTAAAATAACAGAACAATATACTAGTGACTTTATTTGGAAATCTATCATTTGGATCCTTAGGACCAAATTGGGAAGAGCCTTATCAAGTTATCAAAATCTTACCAAAGTGATCATAAAAGCCCGAAGATATGCAAGGATACCTTCTTTTGAATCCATGGAACACAAGACCCCTCAAAAAAATATTATCAGTAGAACTACCATGTACACTGAACAATGTAGAACGTCTTTTATAAATAAATGACCAGTTATTTCTAAATGTCTTGATATGTATAATTCTTACGAACCTACGCTTTAGTAGTCAGAACTAAGGTTGTAGGTTGTACAACATTTAGTGAAAAATAATGTAAATATGTTCTTCAGCAATTCGCACTAAGGTTGTAAGTGCTACAACATTTAGTGAAAATCATGCGAACCTACTCTTTAGCAGTTCGAACTATGGTTGTAAATGCTACAATACTTAAAATCATGCAAACCTGCTCTTCAGCAGTTTGTACTAAGGCCGTAAGTGCTACAACACTTAGTGAAAAATCATGCGAACTTGTTGTTCAGCAGTAAGGTTGTAAGTACTACAACACTTAGTGAAAAATCATACAAACCTACTTTTTAACAGTTCGCACTAAGGTTATAAGTGCTACAACACTTAGTGAAAAATCATACAAACCTACTCTTTAGTAGTTCAACTAAGATTGTAAGTGTTCTCAGCAGTTCACACTAAGGTTGTAAGTGCAACAAAATTTATTGAAAAATCATGCAAATCTTCTCTTCAACAGTTCACACTAAGGTTTTAAGTGCTACAATACTTAGTGAAAAATCATACAAACCTACTTTTTAGCAGTCCAAACTAAGGCTATAAGTGCTACAACACTTGATAAAAAATTATGCGAACTTGCTCTTCAGCAGATCGAGTTAAGGTTGTAAGTGCTACAATACTTAGTGAAAAATCATATGAACCTGCTCTTCAGCAGTTCAAACTAAGTACTACAACACTCAGTGAAAATTCACACAAAATTTGCTTTTCTACAAATTAGCCTTAAAAGTGTTACGACACTCCACACACAACACAGTGAAAAAACAGCAACGATAAAACTTGCTACATGAGTGAAAATAAATATTTTGAAAGCAATATGAAAACAGCCTAAAAAACCTATATAGCAGGATGCTAATCCTTTGAAGGAGCTGGAATGATCCTCGCTGTAGCATTGATTTCAGCAAGCGAGACATTTTATTCATCCAAAGCTTCATACAAGAAGCCAACATCAAAGTTCGGCCTTTCAACCTCAATGTGTCTTATCACTTCGCCAAGCCCATAACATATGCATCTTGGGCTAACGCATAGTAAGCAGGCAGATTCTTCCAATCTACCATCATAGTCAGAGCTCTAGCTTCAGCCTCCTCAGCCTTTTTCTTCTCCATAGCCACTTGGATCTCGGATCTATCAGCACAAGCTTGCTCTTCGTTAGCCCCCTCTCTCTCTCTCTCTCTCTCTCTCTCTCTATCAACACGAGCTCATTCTTGCTCTGACTTTCTATTCTCTTCTTCAACACGGGCTTGCTCTTCAGCAGCCTTTTTCCTCTCATTTTTAGCATGCATAGTAGCTCTCTCCTGCCAAGTCTTTATCATTTGAAGCTCTTTTTTCAACTCTTCTTCAGCCTTAGCTTTAGCCTCCAACTCTACCTCTACTTTGGCTAGACGTTCTTCCAAAGCTCTCTTCTCTTCAGCATGATGAGCTTGCTCCTCTTCGAAGGCGGAATGAAGATTCAAAGACTTGTCTCTAAGACCCATTATCTTATCGAACTCGACTTTCACATGACAAAAAAATAAAAGCTTTTAAAATGTTCCGAAGTGAGAAAGGCTAAGCAATTGACATCCTAAACTGAAAATCAATACATTATAAAAAATGTCCATCATATATAAAATGGATTTTAACTGAGGAGTTCAACAGTAATGCAAGCTTCATTCGCTGACATTTGCTCCAAATTATTCACCTTTTTCAGTCCAACTTCTCAAAAGCAGATCAACAAAAATCCTTATTGGTGGAGGAAAGGTAGAAGCAGTGTTAGAGTTGGGAGCTCCTTAAAAAGTCTAGAAACGTTTCTGGACGATGCCCTATCAGTGCATAATCTCCGACCTCATTTCATTAGGACAAAGGCAGGTTTCATTGAGAAGGCTTGGAAAATATTGGAACTTAAACTGCAGAGGTCAGCCAAACCGTACCAGTAAGAGGGGGCAAAGGTTTGCCTTATCTAAAAAAATAAAATAGGAACCTCAGATCGAGTTCTGCGTGCCAGGGATATCTGATCCTCCTCTTCTTCCTCATCCTTCTCCATGGGTACCATTTTCTTAGCACGTCTTACTCTTTGAGCACCTACCTCCATTTCCATCTGCTTTGATGCTTTGTACCCTGAAAATCTTCGCCTTGGAGATGATCAAATGCTTTCAAGGTCAGATCATCCCAATATAAACATCAAATAATAAAAAGAGAAAGCTTTATAAAACAAATAAATTTGTTACCTAGAGGGATAGGCGAAGATTCAAACCTCGTTCAATGAGAAGATTGCTTTCTGGAGGAATTGAAGATGACGATACTGGAATAGGAAGTGATAACGACACCACAAAGGAGCTTGTTGTGTAATTGGAGAATGTTGATGTGATAGGGAACCTTTATGACCCTCCTCTATAGGTTAAGATGATGGTATTTCAGAAGAAAGAAATGACAAAATTGGAGAAAATTTCTTATGCCGGTCTAGAGCAAAGAGACTTGCACTACTCAAATTAGAAATAGTAATCAAGTTACTGCAATTTCTCTGATACGAAGGTAGGGCTCTTGCCGTATTTGCAATCTTCCTAGTTTTATGGGTAATATAGCATGGAATATAATCTACAATATATAGAAGAATTGATGTTACCTCAGTTCAACATGAGCAAGCAAATAGAAAAAAAGAACACAATTCTTGTGATAGCAAACTGGAACCACGTCGTCCCTATTTACTTCGACTGTTTTAAATTACCAATCTCCTCTCACATAACATAAATTCTCTTTCCAATTCTTGATTGAGGAAGGGAAGTCCAACAAAATAGGTCCACCCGTGTTAGCCTTCACACTTGTTTAGTACCACCCTAAACCCTTGCCAACAAAAGGTAATTGAACTGCTCAACTAACATTTTCATGAAGTCCAGGTGGTGCCACAGTTACAAGCAACCATACATGGCTCTCTAACTATTGGGGAAGAGCTGGGTTAGGGCAATTTCCCAGGTTAATAAAAAATTTCGAGTCGCAATATGGCAGGAAAATTGTCGGATTCAAAGCCACACACCCTTTTGGAGGATCGCACGCCCTATAATCTTCCCTGGGCAAGAAGGCTTCAATGGAACCTAGGATGCTATAACTAACTCTCAATTTTTTGAGTTCTTTCNTTCGAGTCGCAATATGGCAGGAAAATTGTCGGATTCAAAGCCACACACCCTTTTGGAGGATCGCACGCCCTATAATCTTCCCTGGGCAAGAAGGCTTCAATGGAACCTAGGATGCTATAAGTAACTCTCAATTTTTTGAGTTCTTTCTCCATTACAGTTGGCCTAATCGTTCAGCATTCCAACTTCTCGCTGGAAGAACTACTGTCACCAACCGTTGTAGCAATTGCCCTAATCGGGTTCGGAGCTGAATGACTATGAATTGATGATGTGGGTCGAACCATGTTCAAAAGGATTGGACTTAAAATTGCTCTCACTTCACGAAGGTCAGAACTTGAAGAAGTAGCAAAAGATGCCAACGGTGAAGGAGATGGTGTTGAACTTATCTGTTCCTTCTGGAAGCACTCTTTTCTGCCGTGATATATTCCTCTTTTTCTTCCTTCGATGATGTAGGGACCACCTTCACTGGGGCTTCAACCTCCATGCCACTCTTCAACGTGATTGCACTTACATCTTCTTTTGGATTCACCACTGTTTGAGATGATAATTTTTCCGCATTCTGTGACTCCAACTGATTAATCGCGTTAGCCACTTGATCTATTTGATTCTCCAAATATTGAATGCTACCCTTGGTCTCCTGTTGAAATTGTAAAGTGTTAGTGGCAAGAGCTTTAACAATATCTTCTAAAGACATACTAGAGTTAAAAGTTTGGACATGTCGTTGTCTAGGAG
>CAIGRN010025646.1:0-16471 GCA_903798345.1 Fraxinus anomala
TATGTTGATGATATGTTGTTAGTTGTGAACTCAGCTTGCCTTTTTTTTTCTTCTTCCCTTTTTCTTATTCACGTGACTTGTTAAATTAACTTTAGACTCATAAAATACTTGCAAGATGGTTTTTTTTTTGCTCAGGAATAGCACTGGATAGGATTGGGGGAAGAAAAATGAGTTAAAATCTTGTCTGTATTCTCTGCAATATTATCCAATATTGCGTTGCGAACATGCCCTTATTGTTACATTGTCATTGGGATTCTTGAACATTTTGTCTTATAAGTTAATTTGACGTGTTTTTACAGGAGAATTAGTCATAGAACTCATCATCAGAAACATGGGCATGTTGAAAATGATGAATCGTGGCATCCAGTTAGTTCTTTGTTCTTTTATATATTGTCGTCTCACAATGGATCAGTAGTCCGAGAAAGACGGGTTCCCACTTCGATCTTGTTTGTACCAAACGAGAGGCAAGATGTGATTGCTTCGACAATATGCTGGATGACAATGGCTGCTTTGCTTGTGGGTTTGTCCTTTGTACTTGGTCCGATTAAGAAGTTGCAACTCTCCGTTTTTTCATACCCCAAATTTCAAGTTTCCAATTTTCCCTTTTTGGTAATACTGGTTGGTGTCAATATAAAACTTAGAAGCTTTTGATTGCGAGCATGAAATTTGCATGAAAAAAAATAAATTCTAGGCAATTGAATTGTATTTGCAAGGAAATTATTAATTAAATGTCTTAGATTGATTTAGTTTTCAATTTAGAAAATATTATAATTTTCTATTTTTTATTGGTGGGTTGATAAGAAAGATGATAGATGAGACGGAAAAAAAAAGTGAATTATCTGAAAAATAAAAATCAACTCACCCCAAAGAAAATATTTTCCTTGTTTTCAAGGAAAATATGGTCATATGACTAAAAGTAGGAAATATTTTCACTCAAGTAGCACAAAAGTAGAAAATTATGTTGAAAAAACACATTTTTCATGAAAAATATTGACAATCAAATGCACCTTAATATTTTTAAAAGGGGAGAAAAAGAGTGAACTTCACATTGGTTATTTTCCAAACGAGTAAATTTAATCAATCATCATTGAATTTTAGAATTGTTACTACTTGCTCATTCATCTTTAACGAATTACCCAATGGTCACCCATCTTTACATATAATTACCCATCCACCACTCCTTTAACTCTCATATCTCCAAATAAACAGAAAATTACACGTGGATAACAACAATCAAATGTGGCAAACTTTCTCTGTTAAATCTTGACAACCTGGAATTAAACCCACGACATTTCTTCTCTTAAAGTCACACCTTTTTATTCATTTATTTATTACCTAACAAGTTCGACAGATAAGTTCTGACTGGATCTCGTTTGAAGTTTTCCTGATTTTTTTCATTGCACTTTTTAACCTTTATCATTAGGTTCTATTGGAAAACTTTGTGAGCATGCCATTTGATCTACTGAATTGACAAGCATCTGAGTTCAAGAGCAACTAGCAAAGTAGATTACTCAATATTATAAGTAGAATGAAATGAACCATGTGGTTGGTTCTGGTATTAAATTGTACACTTCTCGTGAATGATGAGCATTCTGTAAATGACCTTCACAGTGCACTTTGTCGGAGTTGTATTTATGGTGCTTGTTAAAAGTCTTAGTAGAAGCTTAATAGAATAATCTGTTAAATGCGAAGGTGTATTCATTTGCTAATCTTGGATCTGGTTGGTGATACCTTGTAGGGATTTTTGCAATCAAACGAAGTTCACATTTTTGGCTATGCGAGGACCAAAATTTCATATGATGAATTATGTTTCTTTATTAGTATTAAATATTAGTAATGTCTCATCTTTAATTATGTGATCATAAAGAAAATTTTCAAATTTGTGTAGACAATTGTTATGGCTATTGATGGAGGAAATCTCCTGCTTGTTGCTGATTCAGTTCCATTAGCAAGAAGGTCACTGGTCTCTCAGTTTGTGTCTTTGTAATTTGATTTGCTTCAATTCATTTTTCTTCCATTGGTATCATAGAGAAAAAAGCATGGATGTGCTATCCAACCTAGCCAAGCCAAAAATAAAAAATAAAAAATTCAACTAAATATGAATTAGTGGACATAGAAGAAGAAAAGGAATTTCCCTATTCCTCCATTTACGAAAGGAAGAGCTTAGAATTCTTTCTGGTATTGGATTGTAATTTGTAGTGCATTAAGAAGAAAGGTTTTCTGCATTAATATACCTGATATATCTGTTACTTGTGCTTCTATAGGCTTGTGGTTCATCATTCATAAGCTATAGTATGTTGAAACAATTTATAAAGGAGTTCGAAAATTGGGAAAGAATTTTAACCCTCTGCCCAAAAAGAAAAAGATATGAAAATTTTTAGTTGCACCAACTTTTACGATTCCGTTCTCTCAGAATAATCTTATTCTGGTGTCGATGTAGTTATCAGCTGTAAGCATTGGAAAAAGCACAAATGCCCTATTTGATTACACTTCAATTTCAGGGAAGATGGCAATTAAATTCAATTTTCCGCCTTTTTGCATGTTTGATTGTCCAAATTTTCCATGGAATTGATTTTGGTGGGAAAAGCTTTTCTAGAAAACTTTTTATTTTATAATATTTTAAATTTTTTTGACAATAGAAATAAATTCTATCCCCAATTGTAACAAATTCTATCATTTTAATATACAATTTTCATGAAAAACAAAGTCAAACGAACACCAAAAGATTCAAAATTTCAATATTTTTCAGGTGAAAAATTATACCAATCAAACATAATTAATTGAAAATTCTTAGTAAAACAAGTTCCAGATAATTCATTTATCTGAAATTCATTTTCTTTTCATCCAAATTTCATTCTTGCGATCAAACGGACCTAAAGGAAAACACCATTGTATTCTTGGAGACTGGTTCTGGGAAGACCCTAATTGCAATCATGCTCCTCCGCAGCTATGCCCACCTCCTCAGAAAGCCTGGACCCTTCATTGCTGCATTTTTTGTTCCTACTATTATTTTGGTAACCCAAGTATGTGACTATGTACCTTTACTTTATAGATGTCATGCAGAAGTTTTCATGTGATTTATTTATGTGGTAAATGTGCCTTCCAAATTCTAACAATTATTATTTTGCTCTCCTCTCTACACCTGATGCAGAATGCTCCATATTTGTGCAAAAAAGATGCCAGAATTCTTGTCTACACTAATGTAACTACTCGAATAATTAATCTTTTTTTTTTCTAACATGTTGTCATTTTATTGTTTCGATTGCAGGAATTCTTGTCTACACTAATGTAACTACTCGAATAATTAATCTTTTTTTTTTTCTAACATGTTGTCATTTTATTGTTTCGATTGCAGTTTAATTTTACATTTTTTAACTTGACTAGGTAAAAGAGTCTCCATGTCTATGGGAGAACCCTTATTCAGCCACTACAACGTGGAAGCCTTATGATGCAGAATTCTTGGCTTGTCCCTTTTGTAATCTAACAGTTTCATTTCTGGAACTCGAGAGGTATACTTTGCATTAGATTGTGTTTTGCTTCCGTTCAAATAAACAAATTTTCATTTCCATCATTATTACGTGTTTTTAGAATTCTTCAATAATATATTTCCATTAAGTATGATTATATAGACATGCTAACGATCACTGAAGAATATGCCCCTAGACCTCGAATTAGCGCAACAAATCTCTATGCTTCCCCATTTGTATGTATATATGGTATCTATTCTTATGTCTGAGATTTTGTTCCGCATGGAATGTTGGACCCCCTAGAGGTATGAGGAGACACGAGAGAGATTCCAACCATACATTGGATATAGACGCTAGATTCAGTTATCGAACCACAATAGATGCTATCGATCACTCTTGCCAAAATAGTGACACCGACAAGGATAAAGGCAATAGTGGTACATCTCTGGCTAGCCGTCTATGCCGTCAAGTTTCCTATTTAGTTTTTGCATTTTCACGGTAAGTGTTTGAACACAAGAGACAAAAATCACCAGAAACTCTTCATTCAAATTCTTCCATCATATTACTCTTCAAAATGTTAAAAGAAAAGTAAAATAAAAGGAAAAATTACTATACTGAAACACCTTGATTGTTTACTAACATTTCAGGCTTTGGATTTCTTATTAGGACAAACTAATAAATACGAATTTAAAATCTAAAAAACATAGTTTTTTTTTTCAAGGTACAATCATGGTGGTCCTATATCTAGAGATGGTCAATCATACATGGTGGATAATGTGTTAAATTACCATCAATCATACATGGTGAATAATGTGTTCAATTACGATCCTGATAAATATGCAAAAATGAAAGTTGGATTATTTTATATAAAGGTATGCTTCCCAACTTGCATTATGCTAAAAAATACAGTTATTGATTATTATTTTTTTGACATCATTAATTGTACCTGTACTTATGAAATCAATGTTGTAATTTCTTTACCTCTTCTACCGAGTCATGAAATGTACAAGACATAATTGGGGAGTCGAGGTGAGACTTCATTTTAACTTCTCATTTCGATTATATAACATTGATTATTTTTTCCACGCTTTTTAAATTTTATTTGGTGGTTCACATGTTTAACTCAACAAATGTGGAGCTCTATATATTTTTCGACTATCACATTGCACCAGTATCTTGATAAATTTTGTAGAAATTCTGTGTCCAACATATGTGCTTTACAATGCTCTATCATTGTTCATTTCACATATAGTAAGTCTAAAAAAATTGTCAATAAAGATTTTTTTCATACATGTTGGATAGTCACATTGATAATTTAAAATTGTGACTTGACTGTAAAATTATGACTGTTGAATAAATTTTTAACTTTTTCTCTTGAGCTAATTTCATTTTTGGATGAAACAGGTTAATAAGTATCATGAATTATAGGACAGTTGGATCTTCTATGCTATTTGTATTAGTGGTGTCAAAGAAAATGTTTTCTTGATTTCTTTGTGCTCTTAAGATGCTTTGAAACTGTATTTTATTGATAAAATCATATGAAAATTTACTTCGTCAAATTAAGTTTATTTTGTTGATCTCATTCAACTCAAATATTTCTCGCCAATCGTTAAAACTCACCACACTAACATTACCTTAAAAATAACACCGCCCGTGCATTGGACGAGCAGACGACTAGTTGATAGATAAAAGTTAATTACTGTCAAAATTCATATTGTAGTAGTAAAAGAAAAATATGATGTCTATTTATTCTTCCTGAAGAGCAAATTGTCTCTTCAGCAAATATTCAAGTAAATTTGATTTATTTCCCGTTGTATGGACTTGGCTGGATGAGTATTCTGCATTTGATGTGATTAGCTTATGTGAATTCACGTAGTAATTGAAACTACGAAACTCACGACAAATTAGATCAAATCCAAGAAACTCACGACAAATTTGAAAAACTTGACTCAATCAATTATTGAACTAAAGAACTAAGACAATCATCAACAATATCTTGACCTCGTGATCACAAAATTTATAAACCTTACTTAAATTGTTGAACGCTACAAGAATTTAATTCTTGATAAGTTCGAAATTAATTCAATAATGAACGAGTTGAAAGTAATATGCTTCACAATAATATCTCTCAAATTGTATGTGTGTTTACAATAAAAAGAATAATCCTATTTTTATGAAATCCATAAAAAGTAGTTAAAAACGGAATTACTCCTAAAAGATATAAAAAAAGATACCTAAAAGGGTTTTAACTAAAATCGAAGTTTAGGTGAAATTTGGAAAAAAAATGCGTCTAGAAATGTACTATGCGGCCGCATAGGCTTCCTTTATACAGTCGCATAGACTAGGCAATGCCTTCAACTTGGTTTCGGTATATAGACATGTGGCTGCATGTCTGGACTCACTATGCAATCACATAGCTAGGTCTTCAATTCGGCTACATTGTCCGTTGATTGAACCAAATTGATCAATCTTGTTCCTTCTTCCAACCCCACTATGAAACTTGTTCATTTGCTTGTTGTGAAAGATGTTTCATCTACTGTAGTTTGAGCAACCAATTCAATAACTTCTTTAACCTTCTTTTGACCACACTAAGAGATACGAAAGCGCAAGTAACACCAATTGGCGAAGTGGCATTAAGCATCCCTAGCGGTACAAAAAGAGAGGTCGTGATGATATCATCTACGTCTGTACCGCTCCTCATGGAGTAGATCCCTCATCCAACCAAGTCTTTGACCAGGGAACGAGAGAATTCCCACTACCACTAGCAGGCCAGTTGGGTCGTAAGTGCGGTGGGAACTTGCTCGTGATCTCGTAATTGATCATTCCTCCACAATCAACGGATCATTGTCTTTGNCATCCAACCAAGTCTTTGACCAGGGAACGAGAGAATTCCCACTACCACTAGCAGGCCAGTTGGGTCGTAAGTGCGGTGGGAACTTGCTCGTGATCTCGTAATTGATCATTCCTCCACAATCAACGGATCATTGTCTTTGCTGACTCTCGTACCATGAATATCATCATTAGCAAAAGTTTGATGCATAAATTACCATTAGAGAAAAATAGTGGAAACTGTGGTCATTATTTTCGTCATTACAAATTGTATTCAAAATTTAGGTGATAAATAGATTATGCCTTTGTTTGGTAGAGATTAAAATCAGATTTTTAGTAAATTTTGATAAAAGTTGATAAAATGTGGTTGAAAAGTTATAAGATCACATGAAATGTGTGGTTAAAATTAATTGTTGACTTTAACTTCAAATTTTAATTGGATTTTAATTCAAACCAAACATGTATGTGTGCGCGCGCACGCTTAATTTATGCTAAGCACCATGTTTAGGTGGTAAACAAACTATCCACTAATATAGTGCCACCTAAATTATATATATATATCAAAATAATCCTGGATTTGAAAGTTAATTATCGACATTACTGGATTTAAAAATCGCAAAACATCTTGAGAGAGAGAAAATTCCTTCCTAGTTGATGGATATTTTGCAATTAGATTCAATGTTTCATTCTCGTGTCCTAAACGAAGCATTCTCCTTTGAAAACAAGTTACAATTTTTCAAAGACACATGCTTTAGATCACATTTCTTAAATTGTACATGTGAACTATAGAATGTATCAAGTGTAATATATAGGACAAAAGAATGTCACAGATTTACGCAGTATCATGAGCAAGCAATTCAATAGCTTCTTTAACCTTCTTTCTGACCACACTGAGAGATACGAAAGCGCAGGTAACACCAGTTGGCGAAGTGGCGTTAAGCATCCCTAGCGGTACGAAAAGAGAGGTCGTGATAATATCATCTATGTCTGTACCGCTCCTCATGGAGTAGATCCCGCATCCAACCAAGTCTTTGACCAGGGCACGGGAGAATTCCCCCTACCGCTGGCAGGCCAGCCGGGCCGTGAGCGCGGTGGGAACGGGCTTCCCAAAAAGCCGAAGGTAACGCCAGCTGGCGAAGTGGCGTTAAGCATCCCTAGCGGTACGAAAAGAGAGGGCGTGATGATATCATCTACGTCCGTACCGCTCCTCGGGGAGTAGCGCCCGCATCCACCCAAGTCTTTGACCAGGGAACGGGAGAATTTCCACTACCGCTGGCAGGCTAGTCGGGTCGTGAGTGCGGTGGGAACGGGCTCGTGATCTCGTAATTGATCATTCCTCCACAATCAACGAATCATTATCTTCGCTAACTCTCGTACCATGAATATCATCATTAGCAAAAGTTTGATGCATACATTACCATTAGAGAAAAATAGTGGAAACCGTGGTCATTATTTTCGTCATTACAAATTGTTATCAAAATTTAGGTGATAAATAGATTATGCCTTTGTTTGGTAGAGATTAAAATCAGATAGTAGATTTTGATAAAAGTTGATAAAATGTGGTTGAAAAGTTATAAGATCACATGAAATGTGTGGTTAAAATTAATTGTTGACTTTAACTTAAAATTTTAATTGGATTTTAATTCAAATCAAACATGTGTGTGCGCGCGCGCACGCTTAATTATGTTAAGCACCATGTTTAGGTGGCAAATAAACTATCCACAATGTAGTGCCATCTAAGTAAGATACTTAGGAGATCATTACTATATATATATATATATATCAAACTAATCCTGGATTTGAAAGCTAATTATCGACATTACTGGATTTAAAAATCGTAAAACATCTTGAGAGAGAGAAAATTGCTTCCTCAGTTGATGGATATTTTGCAATTAGATTCAATGTTTCATTCTCGTGTCCTAAACGAAGCATTCTCCTTTGAAAACAAGTCACAATTTTTCAATGACACATGCTGTAGATCACATTCTTAAATTGTACATGTAAACTATAAAATGTATTAAGTGTAATATATTGGACAAAAGAATGTTACAGATTTGCGAGTGATAGTTACATGTAACGTATTAAAAATGAAGCTTGCAAATTGTGGGAAGATATGACGAGTACATTGCAAATTTTTCAAAATTTTGATCGAAAAATATGGTGGTAGCTATTGGTGATCAGAAAGAATTGTTTATAAACGATTTTTCAATTATTTGCATCACCAATAAATGGAAGAATGGTGAAGAAACTGTGGCTCAAGAAGGGAACGTTTATTAGGAGAAATTACGTTGGGGAAATTGTGACCAAATTCTTCATCTATTCTAGAAAAATCACATCATGGATGAGCGACATTTTGTTTTCTATTTTAGGATGTGTGAGAATGTTGGAAATAAAGAAAACTGATTTGACTTTTTTTTTTAGGAAGTAATTAAATGAAAGAATATCTTCAAAAGTATCCCTCAATAACTTTCAATTTAAGTCACATTATTCTCTTATATAATTTTTTTAGGAAATATAATACTGATTTATGACCTGATTTTTTGAAAGAATTCTACAAGTTTGACATTTTTAAAAATGAATTCTTATAGTACGATAATTATGATTTTTTCTCCTTATTATTAATGGTAGGTCCATGGAAAGTGTAATGTTTATTGAGTAACTCAATTCACATTTTGTACACAATTAGTCATTATCAGCAAAAGTATATAAATCAGTAGTGGGATTCCAATATCTTCACTTAGGATTTTGATGGTCTACTGATCCATTTGTTTCTTTGTGTGTGTGTGTGTGTATGGTACATATTCCAATGGCTAGTTGTGGTGGAAAAATAGAGATTTTCTTTTTTGGTAAAATGGGTTCCCTTTGATACCTATCTAGTATTAGGTGATAGATACCCTTTTGGTCTTTGTTCAAGCATTAAAAAAGAAAATGACAAGGGAAGGGTTTTCAAAGATACAAGATCAGAGATACGTGAATAGTGACAACTGAAATGATTTTGTAGAGGACGATTTAAAGATCACATTGGATACAACGTACCTTTTTACATAAGTTGATTTATTGGAGTCGTGTTGAACTTGAATTTGACTTAGTTAGCAATGATGAATCTGTTGAGATTAAACAATTGGACTTTTTTTATATCTCTGGTCGATAGAGTATTGTGTTGGACTTACTAGCCACTTTATACAGCCATTGGGTCTCGAGGTATAGTCGTGCAACAAAAGCCAAAGACAATATGTTATCGTAGGGTTAATGGCATGAAATTCGGATGATAGTGCTAAAGGCATGGTCAGAGATCAAACACCCAAGTTATTTTGCATAATGTCATGTTTATTGCTTATTGGCTTCATGGGTTGGACAACTATTTTCTACCTTCCATGACATCACAAGTCACACATAATGTTATTGATAACAAGTCTTAAGGATTTTCATTTTGAACTTCAAATATTTGAACAAAATACATAACCAAATTCAAACAGAGCCGGCTCAAGTATTAGACAAGTTAGGCGGTCGCTTAAGGTTCATAGTTACCGGAGGCTCAAAATTTTTAAAATTTACATCGTTGTACCTTTGTTTTTTCTTATGAAAAGTTTTGTCATCTGTAATTAATAATATTAAAAATAATGATGAAAAATAATTTTTGCTAATAATATTAAAAACATAAATTGTTTAAAAATTTAATTATCAAATAAATTTATGCATAAAAGTATAAAAATTAAATACTAACCAAAAATTCTGTAGGAAACAAAATAGAAGTTAAGCACTAAAATCAAATTTTCCCCTAAAAATTGAGTCTATTCAGAAGCAATCAATTCCTTACTATTTAAATAACATTACTTACTTATAAGTAAAAAAAATAAAAAAAAAATAAAAAAAAAAAGAGAGAGAGAACTTACCAAAACATTTTTTAAAAGTATAATTTACTTAAATATATAACTGATTAAGTTACTCTTAATTTTAACCAATTCCCAAAAGTTTGAAAAAAATAATTGGACCCCTAAATGAGATAGTATACAAGACAAAATTTAACATGGCCAATAAATATGTCAATGCTGCTCAACACATTCAATGGTGGCTTACAAAGAAACAACAAGGTTAAATCGCATATTGTAACAACAAATTAAATTTTATTCTTAAATATCAATTGATTGTATAAATATGTCCATTCAAAGTGAACAGTACGTAAGCTAATGGTTTAGTTATAGAGACCAGGTCATTACAAAAAAAAATCTTGAAGAAGGAGAAATTGTACACAAAATTTAAGAAATATGAGTTTTGGTTGGAACGAGTAGTATTCCTTGGGCATGTCATTACAACTCGAAGAATAGATGTGGATCCAAGCAAAGTGGACGCAATTTTGAATTGGTCAAGACCAACTAGTATAGGGGAAAATTACAATTTTCTGGGTTTAGTTGGATATTACAGGAGGTTCATCGAAGGGTTCTCAAAAATATATGGACCATTGACATAATTGACTCGTAAGGGTGCAAGATTTGAATGGACCGAAAATTGTGAACGCAGCGTTGAAGAGTTGAAGAAGAGATTGGTTAACGCACAGGTGTTAACCATACCAGAAGGGGTAAAAGGTTTTGTAATCTATAGTGGTGGATCTAAGCATGGCTTGGGATGCGTTTTGAAGCAACAAGGCAAGATGATTGCCCATGTATCTAGACAACTGAAACCATTTGAGCAGAATTACCCTACGCACGAGTTAGCTGTAGTCGTTCATGCCATAAAAATTTGGAGATACTACTTATACTGGAACAAATGTGACATTTATACATACCATAAAAGCCTCAAGTATATTTTCACTCAAAAGAGTTAAACACGAGACAAAGAAGATGGCTTGAACTGGTGAAAGATTATAACTGTGAGATCCACTATACCCAGGCAAAGCAAACGTGGTGATTGATGCTTTGAGTAGGAAGACGATGGGTTAAGTGGCGATGTTGACCGCACAAAAGCCTTTATGAAAGGACCTCGAGAGATTAAGTCTCGAGAATGTCACAGCTAAAACTGGTACTATAGCTCAGATGAACGCATTATCGATCCAATCAACAATATTTGGCATGATTAAAAGTTATTAGAAAGGTGACCAGATCCTGGAATTTATTAAAGTTGAGGTATAAACAGGAAAACGAAAAGAGTTCACCGTATCTGATGATAAAGTACATTATCATCAAGGATGATTATGCATGCCTAACTTCGAGGGACTAAAGAAGGAAATATTAGATGATGCTTACTCTACCCCATAGTTAGTGCATCCAGGAGGTATCAAGATGTATCGGAACCTAAAAATTGTATTTTGATAGAGAGGAACGAAGAAGAATATTGTCGAGTAAGTTGAAAAGTTTTTGATATGCCAACAAGTGAAGGCCGAACACCAACAACCGCCAGGGTTGCTGTAGTCATTAGGTGTTCCAGAATAGAAATGAGAACATGTGACGATGGACTTTGTTGTAGGTTTGTTGAATTCAGTAAAAGGTCATGAGGCCATTTGGGTTATCATTGACCGATTAACCAAGTTTGTTCATTTCTTACTAGTCCGCATGACCTTTTCTATGGACAAATTTGCACAGTTGTATGTTAAGAAAATGGTAAAGTTGCACGGTGTACAAGTTTCAATTGCATCGGACAGACCCAAGATTTACATGAACTTTTGGAAGAGTTTACATCGGGCTATGGGAGCTAAATTGAACTTTAGTACAACTTTCCACCCTTAAACAGATGGTCAATTTGAGCAGACGATTTAAACATTAGAGGATACACTTCGATCGTGTGTTTTAGAGTTTGGTGGGAGAAGCATCTACCTTTAATTGAGTTGGCTTATAATAAAAATTATCACACCTCTATCGACATGGCACCCTATGAAGCATTGTATGAGAGGAAATGTAGACCGCCATTCATTGGGATGAAGTTGGCGAGTGTAAAATATTGGGTCCAGATATTATTGAACAGACTGTGAGGCTATCAAGAAAATCCATAACACAATTAAGGGATTGTTTGGTAGTGATTAAAATTTAATTAAAATTGAAAATATAGTCGTTATTGGGTCTCACTCGTCTAATAAAAGTCAACAATAATGGCTAATTTTTTAATTTTAATCCAATTTTAATTTCTACCAAACAAGCTCTAAAATGGATCAAGACAGATAGAAAAACTATGTAGATAAGAGGATAAATGACGTGAAATTTCTCGAAGGTGACAATGTATTCCTCAAAATGGCACCTATGATGAAAGTATTACATTTCGATAAGAAAGCAAAGTTGCGACCAAGATTCATTGGCCCATTCGAATTCTTGAGAGCATATCAGTTGGCCATACCCTTCGAACTCGCAGTAGTACATGACGTATTTCACTTGTCCATGCTCAAGAAGTACGTCCCTAATCCGAGCCATGTAGTGAACCATCAATCAATTGAGTTACAACGCGGTATGAGTTATGAAGAAGTACCAGTTGAAATTTTCAATCTAAAATTTCAAGCACTTAGAAACAAGGTGATCTCTTTAGTAAAAGTGTAATGGCGTAATCATTCATTTGAAGAAGTTACTTAGGATCAAAAAGTGGAAATGCGAGTCAAGTTGTAATGACTCGGATCTCTATACCAAAGTCGTTAGCTTATGTACCATTCGTTTTAGGTGAGCATATGCCCACTTACCCCCTCACGGAAGTGTTCAATTAGTATCAGGATTCAACTTAAGTAGTTCATTAGGCAAATGTATTGGATTCGAATTCTGGGAGACGTAATAGAAATCTTGAGGGGTAAGTGGGCATAGACCTACCCAAAGCTGTGACGACTTGAACCTTAGATGATTCGAGTGCCACTAAATCATAAAGTAAAACTGATATAAAGAGTATTTAACACAATTATAAAAGTTATTAAAATACTTATTAAAATTCAAATAATGTAATGAGTTTAACAAATTAACCTGAAATGAGAAATATAGTAAAATATTTAAAATCAAATGATATAACAATAGTTTGACAACGTAATAATTTTATTATTGAAAAATTTGCCATTGAAAGTCATCTACGTGCCGACCGCCTCAAATCATCAATTATTTGAAAGTGGAGACATAAAGGAGTGAGAACAATTCTCAATAAGTGTGCGTGGATAATGAATTCACATATGTATTTCCACGAAAAATTCAAAACTTCATAGGGAGATACGAAAATTAAACCGAACTTAGGTAGTGCTAAATTTTTGTGCGTAGATTTACTAAACTCCAGGCCATTCTGCATAGAGCATGCGTAATATGGACCAAAACATAAAATATAGTTGTAGAAATATTACGCACATAAATATTAGTCATCATAAACATAAAGCACAACTTACCTTTCACTGGACAATTAAAAATAATAGGAGGGGTGATTGTTGGAGACAGATCATTGAACTGCGTGTAGAGTTGAGTATTCGCGTGTAATTCTGTAAGTGTACAACTATATTTAATATAAAAAGGACAAGGGAAAGAGAAAGATGGAAAGACAAAGTGATAGAGTTAGAGAGGGAAATTGGGTAAATAGTTGGTGATTTGTAGTCTAGTGTTTGATTTGTCTCCTATTTATAGTGTAAATTCTAGGACCATGTGTAGCACGATCAATGCATAAATGGAGTATTGTCATGAAAATTGTCAAATCAAGACATTTAATCATGTGGTCAAATCAATTGACTTCATTTAAAACTTGGTGTAAATAATGCATGTGGTTAGATCAATTACCTTTATTTACATGGCAAATCAATTATATTGAATTGAAATGTGGTGTGAATAATGCATGTGGTCAATAAATCATCTTTAATCAAGACCAATTGGCACATTTACATATGTTTTATGCATGATTTCATCTAACTTCCAGAATAACTTTCCACTTAGGTCCTCAAACTATTGGTTAATAACCAATAAGGTCATTAGACACTAATGATAGCGCACTTAAGTCCTAAATTTAAATATAAAAGCTAGTAGTAAAAGTTCGGAATGTTACATGTATGTTCGGAGTACACAGGGAAATCTACAGACATACTAGAATTCATAAAATCTAGGGAAAATTGCAGTCACGGTACCAAACCTTTCATTTAGTAGCAGACTTTATCCAAGCTTTTCATTTATGCCACCCACAGTACCAAACTTTTCAAAATGTAGCAGCCGAAGTCCAAATGGATGGACATCCATTTGACCGTTAGTTGACCAGAATAGTAAAAATGGATCAAATCTAATAAGGGCATAATAGTAAGTTTATAATTTTAATATAAAATAATTATAATAATTAGAAAAAAAAAAGATTCTTCTTCTTCTTCCACCACCCACCTCACCTCACCTCACCTCACTGTATTAATAACAATCTCATGTTTGCAGCAAGCAGATTTTATTGTAAAGCTCCATATATGGAAAAAGGAAAATAAAAAATCGACATTAGTTGAATTTTTTTACATATAACCAACCAACATTTGTAGAATAATAATTCCAGATTTGCTTCTTCTCTCGTTGAACCATATACCCTTTGGAATCATGGACTCTTCCACCACACCAAACATTAAAAGGCATCTAAAACCTAGAAATTAAGAATCATATATTAAGAGTAACAAGCTAGTAATGTAAAAAAAATTTAATGATTATTGCTCCAAATTATGTCCCGATCTAAAAATAGCAGAAAAATGAAATAGTCTTCGCCCGTCTAACGTTCTCTCTTCCTCCAACAAAGAAAATAGCAGAAAAGAGGAATTTGGATTTGGATGGATGGATTTGGATTTGGATTTCGTGGGGGGGAGGGGGGTGGCCCTTATTAGACTTGGTTAATTTTTACTCTTCCTATCAACTAACGGTCAATGGATGGTTTCCATCCATTTGGACTTCGGGTGCTACATTTTGAAATGTTTGGTATCCTAGGTAGCACAAATGAAAAGTTTGTGCAAAGTCTGCCACTAAATGAAATATTTAGTATCGTGGCTGCAATTTTCCTTAAAATCTATTGAAACTTAAGGTTCGTTTGATTGCAAGAATGGAAATTGGGTGGAAAAAAAACGAATTTCAGATAATTGAATTGCCTAAAACTTGTTTTGTTGGAAATTATCAATTAAAATTTTCACCTGAATAATATTGAAATTTTCCATATTTTGATGTTTGTTTAGCTCAATTTTTCATGGAAATTGTATTTCGTGGCACAAATTCCAATGCATCACTTTCGACCCAAAATTGATGGAAAATTCCACGCGTATGGAAAGCCGATGTTGCACATTTATACCATTAATTTGTCCACTTGGAATAAAAATAAAATAAAATAATCCCAAAATAAAAACGTCATCCTCCCGTTTTCATTTTCTGAACCATGACTGAATCCATTTCCATTTTAGTTCAAGCACATGCATTAACAATCTTGAAGATCACGATCTGCAATGCAAAAATCACGATCGCAACCTTCTCTTACACTTACACATACGCCGCCTAGTTCTTGGCTTTCATCTTCAATGGTTTCTTCGCAAAGTTTTTCTGCAATTCGATGGTTTTTTAGAATTCGAGCTAAATTGACAAAGACCCATGTATGTATGTTGTCTGCCATAATGAGTAGGAGGTAATGGTGTTGGTGCGCGATCGTGATTCTCAACGTCGGCGCCGAGGAGGTAATGGTGGTGGTGTATGATCTTGATTCTCAACGTCGACATCGAAATTTGGGATGCACTGTGCGCGATTCGCTGCATTGGAACTGGTAAGAGATGCAATCCATTATAAATCGTTTCTTGATGAGTATTAGGGGCTTGTAATGGAGTATGGCCTGGGTGTTGGAGGGTTGGCCGGAATTGGTGTTGAAACCGTGCACGAAGGTGTCATTTTGAGCTTTAATTTTAGATGATTTTGGAACTGTTATGTCCGATTTTTGGTATGGAATTAAAGAGTGGGATGAGGAGATGTTGATGGTGTTGAAATCCGATGGTTTGCCTGGTGGTATAGTGGTTGAAAGGTCTAAATTCTGGTGTTTAAGAAACTATATAAAGTTTTTAGAGAATTTGGTAAGGTCTAAATTTCATTGCAAAAGTTTGCAATGGAATAATTTGCGACAAATTCTCCCTCTATTTCAAATCCTAAGTGCATGATAAATAAATGTTTCCCATCTTACAATTTTAGCATTTAGAGTAAACGAAGTCCCTGTTTGTCTATCATTAATCTAAAATATTGTTTGCTACAGTA
>CAIGRN010025692.1:0-10791 GCA_903798345.1 Fraxinus anomala
ATGGAATATCACACGAATATGTATTTCAAAAGATGAAGAGAGAAGATTAACAATAACCACAGACACAAAAAAGTTGTCTTAAGATTGTTGGCAAAACGGGCTAAATATAAGTGCGGGTGAAAGGGTTGTTGTATATCGAACAAACAAAAATCAAAGTTTAATCCGCAGGAGTGTGATTAAACACTATAAATATGAGTTGGAAATGTAGTATGTAAACTACAAACGAAAACCAAAAATTAAAACCAAGAAAAGAAGAAGAAGAAGAGGAAGAACAATCCGAAATAAGTGATTTTCGCTCTTTTCTTAAGACAAAATTATCTCGCAATGGTGCTCACGGTTCACGATATTTGTCTCCCAAAATATAACGGATTCAACTTGTGGTAGAAGCACTTCAAACCACAAGTTACGACGAACTTTCGACGGTGTTTCTCTCTACAAAGAAGAAAAATGTTTTGAATGAATTTGGAAGTGAATTGCAAGAGTTTTTATGTAATGCTCAATGTAAATATGATATGGGATGCCTAATGGACGTCCNACAAGTTACGACGAACTTTCGACGGTGTTTCTCTCTACAAAGAAGAAAAATGTTTTGAATGAATTTGGAAGTGAATTGCAAGAGTTTTTATGTAATGCTCAATGTAAATATGATATGGGATGCCTAATGGACGTCCAAGGGGTCTTATATACAAAGGATGGGGGGTTGTGAATGAAGGATCGTACCCAAAACTCAGCAACTTTTGTCAAAGGTCGCACCATTCACTGTTACTAGACTGTCGCATTTGCTTCGCTCAAGCGATAAAAACAATGACTTCATCGCTAGCATGTCGCTCGAGCGACAGTCCAGCATCAGGCTAGCAGCATACTTAGGCAAATTTTCGGCAGTTTCCTCTATTTCATCTCAACTTTGGATCTCAATTTCTCATTTATTCGGAGTTGGTTTTGAGATTCCAAATATATCATGACGGTCTACTCGACAAGTAGAACAAGTTGGTCTATTTACATTTGTAATTTGACTATTGGATCAAGTCCGAATATTTGGACAAACTTGACACGAAAGTCAATTTTTCAAATTTTTGGTTTTGACACTTAACCAAATTTTCAATCTTCTAAACCAATTTTCAACATAAACTACCCTACATTTACCATACGTAAACAATATGAAGCACGAAAATATATTGTTTTTATGGCTTGTTTGGTAAGGTGAATTGGATCGGAGTGCACTTCACTACTTTGGTTAGCCTGCTTGAGATACAGACGACAACATTTCCATTAAGCCTTTGAAGCATTTCTTGCACTTCCCACATTGTGTTCATTGTGTTGACAATCAATGGTTGGTGGCTGGCAATTTGTTTCCCAAGTAGCCAGCATTTTTCCACATCCGCCAATATTATTGACTGGTATCGATGAACTGGTTCACAATTTTCAATTTCTTAACTTCCTCATCCAAATACGTCGTGTCCACCTTTATCTTCTATCTGTATTTTTAAGAGATAAAATCTACATTGAATAAAGATGAAAACATAGACCAACTTATAAAAGTTTGAGCTACTCCTTTTAATAAGGCTAACATCGAATATTATTGTTCCAACTAAAGTTGAATAATAAAATAATTTATATTTGTGATAACAAAATACATTAAATAGGAGCATATTATGAAACTAATATATTAACTATACTCTCAAATAAGAAATATGACAATAATTTGAGACAAACGAAAAATGAAAACATGACTATTTTTATGATACGAATGGAGTATATCCTAAATCCACAACCAATTACCATCTTTTCATTCAAGAAGTAGATGATACACTCAAAATTTTAATTCAAGAATATATGCAAAGAGATGATAGCCGCAGAAGCTTCGATCACATAGCATAAATTACAAAGCAACAAACAAGCCAATATCAATCATCATAAGAAAAGCAACTTTCTTGAGCAATAACAGAAATCCCATATTGAAATTCTATACAGAAAGATAAAAGTCAGTCAAGAAGACAGGATCTTATGCTTCAAATCTTTCCAAGTGGAGAAGAGAATAAGAATTTAACGAAAAAAAAGACATGCCTAAAAAAAATAGAGTAGGGATCCCAATATTCATTTGTTTGTAACTGTTTGTTATAAAAATTTTGGTTAGATTCAGTGCCACAGAACAAATCAAAAGAACTGAGAAGCTGAAGCACTGGGTACGTTTCAGTAAATATTATCTGGTTTGAGCACAAATATCAACTCCTGAGAGTTGAATGTGCAAAATTAGAATAAGTGACCCAGGTGTCACTTTTACTGCGAAGAAGCTAGAATCTTGACTAAGAATAAAGAATCCCTCCACACTTCTTCCTCTGTGTTTTTAAATTTATTTTCAAAGAAGTTGAAGCAGCGTTCCCTTCAGTAACATTTGCAGTGATTAAATTAATTATCTTCCAGAATTGTCCTCAATTAAGGAATATGTATTTGTTTACCCTTGTAATTGATTGAATAATTGAAGTAATAGGCTGAACTGCATCAGTAAATAACAAGACTTTTACACGAGATATCTACGTATATTTATAAATATAAATTCAAGCGTATTCCATCGTTAGATACAACATGTATCTAAACTGGCATCAGGAAATTCCATCTAGTACATTGAATGAGAGACAAATACTATTCAGTAACGAAAAAGAGGGAAAAAAATTTCTACACACGATCATCGCGAATGTACACCATATTACTTAATCTACATGATCTTATGAACAGTAGCAAAGAAGGTCATTTGATTGAGTTGATTATTCCCCCTTCAAGTAGAGGTTTGAAACGAGAGCTCAACCAACTCCACAAAGAGAACCTGGAGCCATGGAATTGTACCCTTACTGATTTTCTAGACCTCTCTCTTTTAAATTCCAAGTCCGCGAAAACATCATAATTGACATCGTCCGTGTTATCAAGCAGAGGCAATGCAATGGAATTGTTTGACTCAAGGTTTCTGATCCAACCACGCAGTAGAAAATTCACCACCTGTCAATATGAACGGCATATAACAGAACATTATGAAGATTAAAAGGCTAGCAAAGAGTCCCTAAGTTCATTAATAATCATTTTCTTAAGCTCTTTGCATTTTCAGAGGTTCACTATGGGCAAGAAGAAACAAATTTTCTTATTCTCCCGAACTATCTCAATGGTAAACTAGTCCAACCTGGAACTTGTAATATATGATGCTTCAGAGACATGCCAGAAACGGTGCTTAATTTAATATGACAACTCAAAGGAAAAACAATTCCCTTTTAACCATTGAGTAGCTTCATGATTTTCTGCACCTGGTGACCCTAAGATTAACTGTTCCAGGACATTGAATAAGCCAGCTAATTTATCCAAAAACCAAGTGAGGGCCAAACAAATTATAAGATTAAGACAATTTATGTTCATAGCAGCAAGATCAGTGTTAGCCATCTTAATCTTAAACCCTGGACCATCTCAAACACCAGAGCAACATGATAAACATACGTGAAGCAGGTTAAACCATTACAAATCTTAATCAGAGAGAAATGTATCAGCCAAAGATAAGATGAATTAAGATAAGAGTGCCCAATTTCTTCCTATTCAGCGCCATTCACTTTAAACTCATCTCTGATCTCCCAAATCAGCATTGTGCTGAAGGCATCCAACCACCAAAGTGAATGAAGGAATGCTCTTCAGCCTCATCCCTCAAGAAGACTTGGACCACTTTTGGGATAATCGAGAATTAAAACAAGCACGCAAGATCCCATCATTGAAAAGCTCTCTCCCTGGAAGCCCTTATAAGCCATATCTTCTTCCATAAATATCTAACATTTTCTAGAATTCAACTCAAAAATAAAATAATTACAAACTTCAGATATTTGATTATGTAGAAAGAACTTGAATTTCCAGATTTCTTCTCAATTATATAAAAATAAAACTTAGTAGATTGCATACGGTCTTCCTTGCCACAGGAAACATGGTATGCTGCATGTTTATGCATCAACAATTTCTTCCTTTCCATAGGAAAAATAGAATGCTTATGCATCAACATTCTATCAAATACTTAATTTACATCTGCACAACATACAACCGATGTATCTCTCACACACGATTACAAGATGAATTCACACAAATTGACCCAACAAAAATCTAGATGAACTCCACTTGTTTCTCCTTGCGTTAATGACTTGACACTTACATACAACCTTGCGCTTGACACTTACATACAACCTCCAGTAATGTATGCATTTGTTAAAGCAATTGGTCTTTAAATGATTGTCAAATTGCCATATTGTCTACCAAATCAATAAAAGAACAGAACATACTCAAAGAAACATTTAAAATTATAGCTTACATCTCTAATAAGAAAAGACGATCAAATTATGATACATAAGAACTCTTAGAAAATGGCTTCTTTTTTGTTGCACCATTGTTCTTCATGCTTTTAGATTAAATTGACAATGAGGTGCAAAAAATCTAGCATGAATCAAATAAAAACTTTTTTCGTATAAATGTATATAAATGCAGAATATATGTATATCATTATGTGTACCACTATCTATAGGTAAAAAAGAAGTGGAACAGATTCGCCATTTGCTTTTCTTACTTTATGTTGTTGCCCTAACACGATGTTTTATTTCAGTTTCACATCTAAGGATATCCACCCCCCACCAATTAATTGTTATCTTGGAGCTTATCTAAATGCTTCAGACGTTAAATTATGGATAATTGCTCAATTGTAACCTCTCTGTTTGTTTCTCTAGTTTACAGAAGAAACTCATAGGACCTACAAAGCTAAGAACTAGAAGTCATATTACTGGTGATACCTATACGAGCCCCACGTCAATAAAATAATTAGTCCTCTCAATTTCCAACATTTGGAGTATTTCTTTTAGTTTTAACTTTTAAAGAAGAAAGAAAGTTATCCGTTGAATACCAATTTCTCAACCATGAAATTAATTCTGAAAATACTCGGTTCTCATTTTTCTGTAAACAAAAAATAACTGACTCAAATTCTGAACGTCTCTAATTCTAAATCATCAGTATCAAGTTGATTACCTCTGGAACTTCATCATGTGGGCAGTGACCAGCTGGGCTAATCTCATAATATGGAGCTTCCTGCAGTTGAGATTTTACTTGAAAACCCCAGATAGGTGTCACCCAAGGATCTTCCTTCCCATACACGAGACAAATGGGTATATCATTCATCTGACACCTACAATTATCAACAAGCTGGAATTCCTTAGCTTGGAAGAAAATTTGAGAATTTTACTTAAATATGTGGTACAATGTGTGCTTCTTTGGCACCTACCTAGATAACGCTTCCTTGAAGGATAATTGGCCCTGAGGAGCAAACATGATTGAGGCAAAGGATGCAGCAGCAGCTGGATGTTGTGTTGTCTCGATTATACGAGAAAATACATTATCAACCTTGGTTGAATGATCTGAATAAACTTGCTTAAGAATTTCCTCAATACTTCTTGGATCACTGACTTTCTGCCATCTACAATGAAAAAAGATATGATGATATTGTGTAACACATGGGGCAAAAAATAATGAATTTTGAGAGGTGATCAGTAGCTTTTATCTGCCAAAACTATCATTAAAGCCAAAAACAGGGGGAAAAGAGCTTGTCTATGTGTGCGAGCAGTTGGAGGGGGTTCCATATCATATAGATAGAAGTAGAAGATAAATTAAATCTTAATATCTTAAAATCAAACCCAAAATGGTAAATGATTATTCTAGTGTCTGCCTCCTTTTCAAGAGTGAAAATTTATAGGAAGGACTTCATGCTCTGGCCTAATAAATGGATCAGGATCATAGAACTTACAGAACTTCTATTAACTTTCTCATGCTGGAAGGAAGAGGAAATGTTCCGGCCCATGGAAATAGTCTTGATAATCTTGGAAATCTTACAGGATTAGGGAGAAATCCCCAGAAAGGCGTGGAGTTGAGCAATGTTACACCCTTCACCAATTGAGGGTTGTATGCTGCAAAATAGAGTGCGACAAACCCTCCGAGTGAATTTCCCACAAGATAAACTGGTTCCTTAATGACCTGAAACATTAGACAGAATATTCAACAGCTATACAACAATATCCTAGGATGATAATTTGTAACCCTTGCAATGCAGAAGTAATACAATGGAAATGATCACAATACATGATGCCAATAATCAGCACTACAATATATTGCTGCAAAGCTAAATAGCACCACAAGAGCTTGTGCCAGAGGCAACTCAAAAGACAGAAGCTAACAGCCATAAAATGATGAATGTCTAATAAAGGTATCCACTTACGTCAAAAATGCCAAAATGATGGCAATAACAAAACATCCCTTCAAAACTTTAAATTCATTGGTTATGTTTCAGAATTCTGACATATCATCTAGAGAAAGGGTCCAATCTCCACTGCGTACAGGATGATTAACGACAAACTTTTCCTTGGTGAACAAGTCCTAATGAAGTCATGGTGAGTTAGTAATGAGGAAACCATTACACAAAATAGTCACTTGCCAAATTCAAAATATCAGATATAAGCATTGCAGTTTCATATGGATGGGAAATTGTCCTTTGGAAAACAAGGAGAACAAAAATATTTCGAACAAAAGAAGTGATGTTGCCTTGGAAGTTTTAGGATGAAAATTTGCAAATAATTCATCACCAAAAGTATTGTTCTATCACCTTCAAAACTAATATACACATCCATTCTGAGTTTCTTCAGAGAACAATCACTATCATTTCAATTTTCAAAATTTTACACGCCTTGATTATCACTTCTCAGAGTTTTCAAAGTTAATATTTTGGGACTGAGGCTAAATGAAGATTTTGGCTCTTTTCATATTTTTCAGCAGATACTGAGAGAATCAAAACTATCATTACCATAATTACTGTGTAAACAGTAGACTAGTATCTACCATTGGACTAGTTAGAATTGATAAAGGACATCAATGTAAGAGCAAGACTTGCTTCAATATATATGCACGAAACAAATAAAATGAAGTACAAAAAGCTGTGGGTACAAACAAGATGAGCACGAAGTATTAATGTACCTCTTCTATAAAATAGCGCACTTGGTCCCTCCACAAGTCAACAGAATAAACAAGTTCTTCAGCCCAAGTTTCACTTTTGTCACCAAAACCCCAAACATGATTTTCTCCATCTAATATAGATTCGTTTCCATCTTTACTCTGAAAAGTTGGATCTTCAGATGGCAAGGACATTCCTTGACCCAGAAAATCAAGCGCCCATGCTCTATAATCGCGTCCAAGATCCTTTAGCTGCTTTTCATAATGAAACGAGCCCACGCCAAATCCAGGAAGAAAAAGGATTGGTGGGGAATCCAGATTTGCAGACCCCGATTTTTCATAATGGACATTTAGTTTCGGTTTCCACTCCCAATAACAACTGCTAATGGGAGCTACAGAATCTCTGTTGGAATCATCTGGCAAACCAGGAATCAAGACCTTAGGTACTGACTTGCCACGACCAGTCACACTAATCACATCCTCTTCCCCATCGAGTACATGAGAGTTATAGTTTTCACTTAAGAAGATAGAATTAACATTTTCATCTCTGCTTAGTGAACACACAGTTCTAGGACGTTGCCACCTGTTTAATCTCTTTAACCTTAAAATATGGGAATGACAATATCTTGAAGACCCACAACCAGGTCGAACAACAACACGGAATGGCAATTTTCCATTCACAATGGGAAGCTTGGCACGTCGCAAATTTATGTCACCTATACCACCAAAATTCACCACATGAGAGCAGTGCGCAGAATGGCAGGATATTATTTCCATTCCCTGGAGTAGACTTCTGAAAGAAGTAATCATATGAAGAAGTTAAAAATGACGAGTGATGATCAACCCCACACTACAAAGAACGACAAAAATCAAGCTTATCCCTAATATACGCAGTTACACATTTGTTCTGTTTATTTGCTTAGGCTGTTCAATTAAAATCATTTTGTCAAACCAACACTTTTATTAGGAATTAACATACTGTTTCTTGATTGCCTGTGTTACAAAGGGTTTGAGAAAGATCTACAGACCAAGTTAGAAACCCCTGCTGTAGACTAGCTAGGAAGGGAACAACACTTCTCAATGTACATAAATCACAAGTTGAGATGATAATATTCAGTCATCAATTTACCTCCTTGACTAGGGTTGTAAATAGGCTCAAGCAGCGCAGAATCAGTAAGGACCCAAGGGCCCACCCGTCTAATGCTCATTCAAGATCAGTGTTTTGACAGTTTGATGAGTAAAGCTTGGATCACTCCTAGTCTCATAAACTTCTCCAGCTTTAGTTGAGCTCGACTCATTTTATCAAGTTCAAAAAAATACAGTGTAAAGTGACTAAGCTACTTGACTCGTGGTACATAAAGGCTTGCTCAAACTCAGTTCGAATAACATAAGTCAAACATGAGAATTCTTGAAAATTCATCCATAAATCAAACCAAGTTGAACACCTCAAAGCCGGTCATAGAAACTCATCTCTCTAGAAAAATAAATTTTGAATCGCTTGGGACAAGGACAACAAACCTTCTTCTTAGAAAAATCAAAAACCTGAAAAACTGGGTTTCGATCAATTGGCTCGTTTGCTAATAATTAATATGTTTTGAAATAAATTGAATCTTTGATCAAACACCTACTGATAAAATTAAACAAGTTTCCTTTATATTTGACACTTCACTATACCAACGTTTCGTACATCTTCTCATACATAATTCAAGAATTGGTGTGGAAAAAAGACATGGGTAGAACTCAGTAGTAATTGTTCAGCTAAGCTTTCTACACAGAAATCATTTGCCCTTAACAGCAATTAAGTTATTTTTTTCCACCGAATCAAATCAAAATCAAGCGGCATGACCAAGAAGTCCAGAACCATATAAAAGTAGCACGAAGATTGAATTACTAAAGTAACACAGACAAAGAATTCAAAAACAGATATTACCTCTAAATAAAATTCAAGATTTCATCGAATGAACTCCCAAGATTCCAGGAAAGAGTAGCTGCCCGCTTTGAGTAAATACACCAATAATAAATTAATAAACAAATACGTGTTCTATTTTTTTTATTCGACAAGAGTCCAAAAAGAGAAAGATGATGGAACACATTTAGGTTGCTTACAACGTGGGCTTTCTTTAAAATCCAAGAAAATATCATATTTGTAGTTTACACACAGAGTATTGAAATTGTCGTTTTCTTTCTTTTTCTATTTCTTGGATTATTTAACGTGGAAAAGGAGGAGCGCACGAAACGATTTGAAGAAGCGAACATTATGTGGCAGCGGACCGCTTGTAGAAACCGGAAAATTATACGTGCCGACCTCTGATGTCTTTGGGCATGTTTGTACAGAATTAAAATCTGATTTTAATTTAAGTCAAAGTCAAATAATCAATATTAACCACAAATTTTATGGACCCCACATCTTTTCACCACACATTTCAAAAAATTCATTCACAATTCATTAAAAAATCTAATTTTAATCTCCACCAAACATCCTCTCTCTAAGATGTTCTTCCAAAACAATAATTGACAATTTGATCTGATAGGGTTATATTAATTTTAATAAACTTATTTGTAATTTAGGAAATTACAGCATAAATTCTACTTGTAGCTCTTGATTTTCATTTTTAAACTTCGAATGGGAAAATATATTAAAGACAATCATGGAATAATCGATGTATAATAAGAAGTGGAGCACTATCAACCCAATTAAAATTGATTTGGGAATTCTTAGCAAAAGTAACGAAACAATTGGTTATTTTATACTCATCTACAAGCGTAAAGAAACGAGGATGGGTCGCATTCTATCTCATCTAAAAGTGCTATAGCCCCTGTTTAGTGAGGATTAAAATTAAATTTTTAGAGATTTTGATAAAAAAAAATAATAAAATGTGTAGTTTAAAAGTTATGAATTATATAATTAAAATTAATTCTTACATTGACTAAAATTAAAATTTTAATTTCTACCAAGTAGTGGTGTAATATCTCTCAAAGTTGAACCATTTGAGGGCAAGATCACAACACTTTTTGAATAAAACTAAGGGTGAATCATATTCATGCCACAATTTTTGTTGATTGAGTCATATTTTAATTGCAGTGAAAGGCTTCAATATTTTTGTATTTTTAATTAGTTTATTACTTTTTTATACTTTTTGTTGACCTCGGATCTCTGAGGTGGATCAGTTCAAATGTTTGTAAGTGATAGCATGCATTAATGTGAGCTCGGGGGGCAAGATCAGCTCGACGATAGTTTGGCTTGCGCAGGAAGCCTGTGTAGTTCTTCGAGATCAAAGGGAGCATAATTGTTGACTTCAGATCTTCGAGATCGACCAGTTCGAATGTTTGTAAGTGATAAACATATATTAATGTGAGCTCGAGTGGACAAGGTCAGCTCGACGATAATTTAGTTTGTGCAGGAAGCCTGTGTAATTCTTCAAAGTCAAAGGGAGTGTAATGATTGAGGATCACTGACAAAATATATGGACTACCAATCAGCGAAATGTACATGGAGAGGCTCTGCATCAGCGTCCACATAATCCTCCAATTAAACAACTCAACTTCCCCATAAGTAATTCATTAATTATTGGGGACCACCTTTAAACTTGATTCATGATGTTCTAACAGACCGATCTCGACAACCAATCAAATTGTACCAACAAGTGTACTTCTCGAGCTCGAATTTGCAGTCAACAAGACAAGGAGTACGATATACATGCATATATTCTCCTATAAAAGGAGAGAATGGAGAAAGAAAAAGGGGAGGACACGGTGAAACACGTTAAAAACTCTCTTATACCTCTCATATTT
>CAIGRN010025704.1:0-20124 GCA_903798345.1 Fraxinus anomala
AGATCTCACAATATGTGATTCCGAGTCCTCAATCTCCTTCAACCAAGTATAAAAGTTTAGATACAATCCATGATTCTAAGGGCAAAATAATGAATAATGAAGATGGGAGGCGTTCTCTCCATTCCAGTGTTACAAATCACGTATTTATAGTTGTTTTCATAGGTAGTTGACTTAAATTCGGAAATCAGAATTTTCGTGTCGAGAATGAACCATGCGGCCGCAAGGTTTAGAGGTTTACGGTCACATAAAACAATTGAAAATGACAATGGAGTTCCCTGATACTTTTCTTGCGGCCGCATGGAATTAAAGTCATGCGACCGCATGGCTTTAAATAATTTTCACTAGATACTTTTCAGTATTTTAGTCATATCTTCCTCTCTCGATATCTGATTGAAGCTATTCAAGATGCGTTATAAAGATAACTCAAAGGCTACAACTTTGCTTCAAATATTATCTTATAATTTCAATCTTTTTCCATGTCAAAAATGAGTCTCAAACTGAGACTAAAAATTCGATGCATAAATTTTTGATTGGAAATTTATGTGTGATCCTACTTTGACGATATTTCATCTCTTTGACGTCCTCTTTCAACCAATTGACCTCTAACACTATCAAATCTTCATGATTTGGTTCGACACAACTTTTAAGTATTTACATTTCAGTCTCCAAACTTCGTTTTCTTTCCTTTTAGCCCTTATTCGCTCATTTCTTCCAAATTACGCTATATCCATAGAATTGTCACTTAAATCAAAATATAAACGTAATAAGTACGTTTTGACACTAATTAATCATACGAGCACATAAAATAAGGAGGAAAAAATATACATTTTACATTCCTATCAATGATCACATTTCTATAAATGCATATTAGGACAAACTCCATGATTACGAATCCGCTTACTAAAGAACTACCACCCATGGTCTTTTATGAGCATACTGTTTATATGGGTGTTGCATCTTTTGATTATATGGGAGTTTGTATTTGATGGTTGTCTGATTCAGACACATCTTATGCTTATAGATGTTCAGGTTATTCTGTAGAAAAAGTATTCAATTCAATTTCACTCTGATTAAAGTTTTTAATTTGATCTCATGAAAGAATAAAGTGGGACCAATTAGAAATATGGATGTTTGGATCACATTACACGTAATTTTCATGCTACACATGCACACTCAATCTATGTTATTTGATTGTGTTGATATATGTGATCATTGAGAGTTTAGTTATGATACTTGTAACGAAAATCGTTTTAATTCTGTATGGACATAATTGATGGACAAGATCGTTCAGAGATACTTTTAGTTATAATAGCAAAAATTTTGAGCTCAAAAAGTTATACACATTTGTAAGGTAATATATGTGACCCAAATGGGAGATTGTTGAAAAAATATTAATTTGTCATTTCGACCTACATATGTAATTAATTGTGTATAAATGTTATCTTAAAGTTAAGTTCAAAATTAAAGTGATTTAATAAAAAATTAAGTAATTAGGTTTTGTATATCTAAATAAAGTGTGGGCTTGATTATATGTGTAGAGACCCAATTCATCAGGGTTGAATTTGATGATGGACCGAATATATATATGAAAATATAAAAAAAAGGTTATAGTCTCCAATTCATATATGATTCTCATCCTATAAACACAAGAATACAAGATAAAACATATTGAAGAGGAAGATCCAAAACCCACAATCAAGAACAAAGATTCAAGAATTTAAGAATCCACAATCAAGAATCAAATTGAAAAACAAGACAATCAAAATTATGGAGCATGAAGTCAAAATCAAAATCAAGAACTCAATAACCAAAAGAGCTTATATTCAAGATTCAAGATCCAGAATCAAGATCCAGAATTAAAAAATTATTCTCAATGAATTAAGGTGTGTTTCGCAATTCATAATTCCCTTGGTATTTTGACATGGATGATCTTGACTCTAAGTCATTTAGGTTTTAAAGTTCCTTAGAATTTGAAGTTTTATTAAAATTCTAACGGTAACTCCATACTTTCACAATGGAAATGATATGTTTGTCCCTATAATTGTTAACCTATGATTGTGGTTCTATTCATCATTGCTTTATCTAATGCTTTCGTGCTATACATTCAGATTCTTTGTCTAATGCACTAGTTGCTTCATCAAATAAAAGGATTTTCGGATCCTTTGAGATTGTTGTGGCAATGGCAATGGCAATTTCTTGTTTTTGTCGACCACATAATTGGATCACTCTTTCTCCAATAGAAGTGTCATAACCATTAGGCAATCCCGACATCAAGTAATGCATATTGCCGGCTTTTGTAGTTTCAGTGATTTCCTCTTCTATCACGTCGCCTTTTTTGCCCCAATATAGTTTCGTTGAAGAGAATTGATTCTTGGCTCACCAATCACATTTGTTGTCGCAACCAACTGATCTTGAAACTTCGAATTTCTACTCGTCCAATATATTTGGCTCAAGTCTAGATTGTAGAATCTCTCTTTTAGACTCGTGTTGTTGATCTTCCGTTGTCACTCTCTCCAACAGGAGCAACAAATCTAGAAAGTACTTTTTTTTAATCGAAATTTACTAAAAATCTAAATTTTAGCAAAATCAAGCATGGACTTGGTTGATTTCAAGATTTAGAATCTATATTCAAATATTTCCCTAAAAAAAATTAGTAAAGAAAGGTATATTACAAAATAACCTGGCAATTGTTCTATTAATATTTGCCTTTTAAAATTTTAAAATGTTTTCAATTTAATATTGATATAACCTTTTTGAATGTAATAATTGTTAGGTATTTGATGTAATTGGCAAGTTTGTGAACAAAATGGACTAATATTCATATATTGTAAAAATCAAGGAGTAAGTTGCAAATAGTAAAAATTGAGTTGTATTAAGTCTAGAGTTCGAGAATGAAAGAGAAGGAAAAACGGGACAACTTCGCTAGACTGTCGCCATGATTTGGCTCGAACGACAGAAATAGAAACTTTGTCGCCCGCTGTCGCATTGTCCTTGCTCGAGTGACAAGTTGTTGCTCGAGTGACAAGTTGTCGCTTGACTGTCGCTGATTGAGAGAACCCTATCATATTGAAAGAACCCGATCATATAAAAAATTTTAATCACGATTTTGAGGCTTTTTATCCGACCCATTCAACCATAACCCTATCATATAAATACCAGAATGCCACAAAATGTAAATTCTAAAGTTGAAACATTGAGAGAATTTAAGAGCTTCATCTTTTCACTTTCAATTCATTGAGAGACTTCAATCTTTATTGATTTGATTATACTTGGCGGAGAAAACATCAGTTCCTATCAATCCAAATACCAAGCTTATCGAGGAACACGAAGTTCTTCAAGAATCTACAGGAGATAGACGAATCCACAAAGTCAGGGATTAGAGAATCCAGAAGAGCTTTGATTTTGCAGTTAAGGAGTTAATACAGGAGCGCGCAATCCAGGAGGGCTGTCAGATTGCAGTCAGGAGTTGGTGTATGGGCACGCAATCTAGGAGAGTTGTCAGAATCTCAATCAGGAGTTGTTGCGAATCACGCAATCCAGGAGGACTGTATTAATTTCAGTCAGGAGGTCGAAAAATTCGTGTCGTCATCTTGTCTGATGAATTGTAAGTTCGATCATTTATAGTCGATTTTGAATGGCAAAGCGCCTAAAGTTTTTGAAAGTCCAATATTGACTTACCAAGAGGGGGTGAATTGGTTATAAAAACTTTTTCGTTAAAAACTCAATTTTAATATAATAAGCAAGTAAATAATAGAAGACAACTAAACACAAATAAGCAAGCAAGTGGAATTAAGTAATTTGCACAAAGTAAAAGCATTAAGTAAAAGGGATAGAGAGTGCAAACGATATAGTTATGGAGGTTTGATCCAATGCAATGATCTACATCCCCCGTTACCAAACTCTTCAGCATGAACAAGATCTTTTTCACTATGTTGATTGACTTATAATGCAATCCAACGATTTACAACGCTTTCAGTGACTTACAAACAAGGAGCATCGATTACTTTACAACATGAGCTTTCCGAGACCTCAACACGAATTTGATGTGTAGATCTTTGATGTATGAAATGATTTTCAAGAATTAATTTTGATCAAAAAAATTTCAAAAGCAAGATAATTTGATAATAAATTATATGAGACATCAATGTTAGCTCAAAGAGTATCAAATTGAATGCTCAGAAGTTCTCTTTCAATTGGTAGGTGAGTTAATATTTATAGCAGTTAAAAATGCCAAATTTTCTGTCCAACCGGACGACCATTTGGACGTTCGATTTAAAATCGGACCACTCAAACTAGCCATTTGAACAATTCTGTCAGAACGGTCAAAAAATTGACCGTTGCTGGTGAACTGAACGTCCAGTTCACCATCCGGACGTCCGGATGACTAGTGTTGGTCTAGATCATTTTTCCTTTTGTTTTGTTTGCAATCAATGATTTTTTACCTGATTTTTCAATGTAAATTCATTTTGATAATTTTCAAAAAATGGGTTGGAAAAACTTCCCTTTGAAAAATAATTTTGTGGAAACATTTTTCGTCTCGTAAATTTTGTCGTGTACGAGAATACTGTTACTTGAGCTCGCAAAGTGTCATTGCCAAAAATTAAAGTGTTTTACCTTTACAACCAAGTCAAGAGAAATCTAGTTACAAAGTCTTTGATTAATTTGGCGTGAGTGCTCGATTTGTTACTCGATTTGAGATGACGAAAAGCTTGTCTTCATGAGTGCTCGATCGATCTTCATTTGAGCTTCCTTAATTGAGACCTCTCGTTCAATGGTTTTGACTCAAATGCCAACATGTAATCAATTTAAAGATTAAATTAGAGATAAACATAAATTGTTTGTTGTAATCAAAATATACAGTTTTACCATAGGTCAACAGTTTTTACCCAGTTGGGGTTTCTCCGTGAACATTCGACCTTTTTTTTACTGCTTTATTTACTGTTTTCATATTTTGTGGTATTCAAATATAGGTTAATTGGACGGTATGCTTAACCATTTAGAGATAATTAATTAGTGACTTGTAGCTAGTTAATTACAATTTTTAATTCTGCATTTACATCTATTCACCTATCTCTAGGTGTAGTTTGGGTCAAATCTCGTATTTTCAATAATGATATAAATTTTGCATGGTATATAATTTAGTACATTGCTAAAAATTATTATTGTTGATGATTCAAAATGAAGCAGCATGATTAGATCAACTTATGTGTATTTTATGGAACAATTGATACGATTATTGTGCTAAATGAGATGTTCATAGGAAATTGATTTTTTTGGGAGAATGTTGTAATATGCTACCTTAGTTTGCCCCTTACAATTCTTATTGAAGAGAAGATTATATTGACTAATGAGGTTGGCACCTCAAGTCATCATTTCACTTATGATGTAGTTATTGTCTAAGTTATGAATTTTTGTTACTTAAACAATCATTACTTATTCTGATTGGTAGAGTAGGATATGCTGACGTCGAAGATGACATTTGTCCGTTCATAATTGGTATTGATAATATGGTAAGTGGTGCCATCAGTAGTAAAAAAACCTTTTTAAAAAGTAATAATAATGAAAGAACTTTAGATCTAACCTCAAATTGTGCTATTGCAATGCTACTTTTAATCTTTTGAAGTGAGACAAAAGTGGGTTTTGAGTTCGGTCACTATATGATAAATTATTTAATATTAACGTGTCAAAAAATACCATAAAAAGGGCATGTGTACTATTTTTATTTTCAATTTTCTCCTAACTCCACTAGTATCACTTGTGTCATAATTACCAGCCTCCATTAGTTAACTACAATAACGATAGTAAGCCACGTTCGGCAGAGATTAAAATTAAATTTTGATAAAGACCGATGAAATGTATAATTAAAAATTTACGAATCTCATAAAATATGTGATTAAAATTGATTATAAACTTTTACTTCAATTAAAATTTTAATTTTAATCAGTAACAATGTGCTAAATCTTATTATGGACGACCATAACTTCATCCATCCGACGAGGAGTAGGCATGCATTTCCAAACAATAAAAACAAGCAATTTTTATTGTTTGAAGAAAGTAATCACACTCACTTACACAACAGTCTCATCTTCGCGCCAGCACGACATTAGCCTTCTGTCCCTTTGCCGAAGTAGTAGCCGTGATGACTCAAAATGACAACATTTCGCGCTGCATTCAAAAAATCCCAGCTTTTTCCCAAATCACTCGCCACTCAAACTGTGAATTTATCTACCACTCTTACAAAGCAATCAAAATCTTTCATGGGCATCGCAGAAAATTTTAAACGTAGTACCACATTCTCTGGTAATTATATTTCCGTCCTCTCTGATCATTTAAAGAACCAAAGATTGC
Organism: Fraxinus anomala; assembly: GCA_903798345.1. NCBI lineage: Eukaryota > Viridiplantae > Streptophyta > Magnoliopsida > Lamiales > Oleaceae > Fraxinus > Fraxinus anomala. Next base: position 6,349 of record CAIGRN010025704.1, read on the forward strand.
ACGAAGCACGAGCCCTTTTTGATAAAATTCCGTCTCCTGATGTCCGTTTGTTAACAAAAATGATTTCTTGCTATGTAGAAAATTGTAGACTGGAAGAAGCATTGAAACTGTTTGATAAAATGCCTGTTAAAGACACAGTCATGTGGAATTTAATGATAAAGGGGTGTATAGATTGTGGGAATTTGGAGTTGGGTATGAAGCTTTTCAGTGAAATGCCCGAAAAGAATGTGATTTCTTGGACTACGGCGATGAACGGGTTATTGAAGTTTGGGAGGGTCGAAGAGGCTGAGGGGTTGTTTGAGGAGATGCCGGCGAGAGATATAGCAGCATGGAACACGATGGTTCATGGATACTTTGAGAATGGGAGAATGGAGGAGGCTTTGAAGTTGTTTGATGCTATGCCTAATAGGAATGTGATCTCATGGACTTCAATAATTAGTGGGCTAGGTCAACATGGAAGGAGTTCTGAGGCTTTATTATTTTTTTGGAAGATGGTGGGGCTGGGGATGAGGCCTACTTCAAGTACTTTTGCATGTGCGATAACAGCTTGTGCTAATGTTGGGGAATTATGCCTAGGTAGTCAAGTTCATGGGCAAGTTATGAAGCTTGGTTGTGTTTTTGATGTGTATGTTATTGCTTCACTAATTACTCTTTATGCAAATTGCAAAGAGATGAATAATTCCTTCAAGGTTTTTGATGAGAAGTTGTACATGAACGTGGTTACATGGACATCTCTTTTGACGGGATATGGTGTAAACAGTAAGCATGAAGATGCATTGAAAGTTTTTGGTGATATGATTAGAATGGGAGTTATTCCTAACCAATCTTCTTTCACCAGTGCCTTGAACTCGTGCTGTGAAATGAAGGCCATTGACTGGGGCAAGGAGATTCATGGTGCAGCCATCAAGCTAGGGTTTGAGAGAGACGTCTATGTGGGAAATACTCTTGTTCTTTTGTATACTGCTTGCGGAAATATCAGCAATGGATTGAGCAAATTCAATGAAATTGCCGAGAAGAATATTGTGTCCTGGAACACAATAATTGTTGGATGTGCGCAACATGGATATGGCAAGGGGGCACTGACACTCTTCAGCCATATGGTAAAAGCAAGAGTTGATCCAGATGATATCACATTCACTGGGTTGCTCAATGCTTGTAGCCACTCTGGTATGTTACAAGAAGGAATATGCTTCTTTGAATATCTTTGTCAATGTACAGCTATCGAGACAAAGCTTGAGCATTATGCATGCATGGTGGATGTCCTTTGCCGAAATGGGAAGCTTGATGAAGCAGAGGAGTTAGTGAAAAACATGCCTATAGAATCAAATTTGTCGATATGGCTCACTTTGCTCAATGGCTGCAGAATGCATTCAAACTTTGAAGTGGCTGAACGTGCTTGCAGAAACATCTTAGACATAGATCCACATTGCAGTGCAGCGTATGTATTGTTGTCTAATATTTATGCATCTGCTGGTAGATGGGCCGATGTTTCGAGAATTAGAAGCAATATGAAAAAGAGTGACAGCATAAAACAACCAGGCTGCAGTTGGGTTACTGAAAAGTGAGTTTGGCATTCATTTATATCTGGGGATAAATCCTATCCTTGATGTAAGAAAATATACGAAAGCTGGATTGACTGGGGAAAAAGTTAAAATGAACATGGTTTTGCCCCCAATAAAAAATTTGAATTCTATGATATGGAAGATCAAAGTGAGGCCTGCTTTATGTTTTCGTTTAATTAGTACTGTGGAGGGCAATACGGTAACAGTAATGAAGAATCCCCGAGTGTGTGGAGATTGTCGATCTGCCATTTTGTTCACATCAGTAATTTCTCTGCGGGAAACTGTATATATAGATTCTAGCCATTTTCGTCACTTCAAGGATAGGATTTGCTTGTGTAATTATTATTAGCAAGAATATTAAGGATTTTAATTCGGATGCTGGTTTTGGATCCCGCATAGTATTTGGAAGACTACTAGTGACCCAAATTATAAACTTCCGGAAGCACAGGACCATTGACAGTTGGGTTGACCCGGATGTAAGCACCTTGCCCCCCTGAACTGTTGGTTTTAAGGTCCAGCTTGAGGAACCTTTGTTCACAATTCAAAGTTATTGTTTCTTTGTTTAGCTGAATGAAAGTGTCAAAAAGTGAGACTGAAACTACATCCAGTATGGAAGTGTCAAATCTTGTGCGGAAGTTTCTTCTTCTTCTTCTCAGAGCATTATTCTTCGCCGGAAGGATTATGTTAAATATACACAGGTGGTTGGTTCGAGTAGCTGGAGATCCATTGACATGCATATCCACTGAAGTCTTATATGACGGTGAATGAGAGAGGGGTCTAAAGCAACTGAAACTACGGCCCATGACTGAGATTGGTTAAGAATCATCGGCTGCAACTTACCATTGCATGACAGAGAACTCTTAAAAAACAAGGACTAAATACAATGGTTGGCATCTCCTACGTTCATCTTCAATGTGCCTATAGAAAAAATGTTTCCATAACAAAGGCAACGCTTATGCCTTAGCTAATTCTGATCTCAAGTGGCTAACAGTAGGCTTGGCATGATTTTCTTTTCTCACCCGCTTCCAATTAGGACTCAAATTGACAGATCAGAGAGATCGTTTGATTGAAAAAACCTCCTATACTTGAAAGGGGGCAATGGAGCCCACTTGTAAAGCAATTAAGCTGCGAAGATATGGGCTTATTAGTACAAGAATAAATGCTTGCACGTTATCTTTCTCCATATTTTGCTGTGTCTGTTAACCTATCAGACGCTAATAATACTTTTCTTTGTTCAACTTATTTTACTTGAAATGCTTAGAGGTAGGACACCAAAAGGAAGAGCGCTTTGTTACCAGAGTAACAGAGATGACCCAGATGCCAAAAATGTCTCAAATTGAGGAGGCCATAGAGAAACTCTATGCCAGCAACCAACTTGCAAATCGCTTGGACCAACTTATTTTTTTTGCAATGAAAGATTGGTAAAGCAGTGCAGCTATTTACTTGAAAGCTATGGAATTTTGAAGGGTACATCCATCGATTGAGATATAAACTTGATTCACTTGTGCAAACCATGAATGAGAAGATAGAAATTATTGTCGAAAAGTACTTTTTAAGGGTCAAGATAACCTCCTATAAGGAAAGTTACACGGGTTGTACTTTAAGTGTAAAATTTCACACGTGTGAAATGGCTGATTAGTAGTAAATTCAATGTAGTTATGTAGAACTTATAAGGCTAAAGCTCATTTATCCTCCTGGCCATGCAGGCGTTCAATTGGAAAAGATGGGAGAAGCTCAACAGTGAGAAAGTTGCATCTTTGGCATATGCTTGAATTCAGGTAAAAATGGCCCTTGTTGCCGACTTCCCGAATTCAAGTTTGATGAACAAAGACAAGCGCTGTAGGCCAATTCTGCTCAGAAGGCTCGGGATCAGGTATTGTAACATTTAGTACACTAGGAATTGCTAATATTAGAAATCTTGCACCTTGCAATCTTGATTTGAATATTGCTTTTATGAATTAGAAATATTGATTTGAGATTTTTTTATTTTATTTTATTATTATTTTTTTTTTTTGGGTTTTGTTTTTGGTGGTCATGTTTTGTATCGATTGAAATATAAATTTTAATCTAAATCAAAATTAACAATTAATTTTAATAACATATTTCATGATATCCATAAGAGCCTGTTTGATTTGGCAAGAATTCCATGGAACTTGGAAATGAAATTCCATCTTCCACCATTTGCAATGTTGGATTGGCATAATTTTCTTGGCAATTTATTTTCCAATTTTTCCTTCACATGGTTCCAATTCCTTACTTTTGTGGAAAATCAATTCCCACTAATTTGGTGAAATTTGGTTTTCTAGGTAACATTTTTTTTTTTTTTTGGGGCAAAGGAAACAAATTTTATCCGTTTAATGGGAAATTTTCATGTAAAATAAAGTCAAACGAACACCAAAAGATCTAAAATTTCAATATTTTACATGTGAAAAATTATACTAATCAAACACAATTAATTGACAATTCCCAGAAAAATAATTCTAGACAATTCAATTACCTGAAATTCATTTTATTTCCATCCAAATTCCACTCTTGCAATCAAACGGACCGAAAGTGTTTTAACTTCTATCAAAATTTACTAAAAAATTGATTTTAATCTCCACCTAACATGGACAAAATCACAATAAATTTAAATTGTTCTCTTTTCTCTTGCTCTCTTTTACTCTTTTATTCACGCATTCTAACAAAATCTTAACTCTTCTAATTTTTTAAAATTTGTATATAATTTCTTTATAAATTATCACATTTATTACAAATCTTTACTTTTCAATCAAATTTTCAAGTAATTAGAACTTTAATTTTTTCTCCTTTCAAACTGTGTATATAGAATGTATTTGAACTCAATATATCCAATTTGACTTATATTTAACGAATTGTGTTTCTTTGATTGATTATTAGTATTGAATACTAGTTATATGTTTTTCCTTCCGATTAGTTGAATTAATTGTTTGTATCAAATACATTATAAAATTTTTAAACGTAAATATGCATTTTCTTGTGATGAACAAAACATTAATAAAATGATTATTCGAAATCAAATTGATGAAAATGATTAGCAAAATATTAATGAAGAAATGTTTTTTAAATGTAAATCTGTATTGTTTCAAGTCAAGTATGAATCATTCAAAAATCAAGAACAAAGTATTCGATTTGTACAGGGTTTGATTGTGCCCCTCTAACTTAAAATGTTTGCATCCACCCCTAATCATAACGGATTGGATTCCTTTCTGTTTCAAGTTATAAGGATAATGTAGCAGTTAACTAAGGATTGGCATGGTTGTACAGATCATCCAGGAACATCCTCCGTCCAGTAGCTTGAAAATACAAGTCAGCCAACCAAATGGATCGAGCCCTGAGAATTCTCTGGGAAGCATGAGAGAACCCAAACAGGAGCACGTTGTGCGACTAGCTGTCCCGTATATCTGATGTACAGATAATAGATAAGATGAACCAAACAGAGAGCGTATATATAGATTTTGCATCATTGTTTGGTATTTTGGTGGTTAGGAAGGTACGCAGTTTAATCCATGTTCAAAAGGAAAGGGAAAAAATGGTGAAAGTCGCCAGCATTTTTGTTGCTACCTTCATAGGTACACTAGATTTTTGTGTCTTTCTGGTATTTTTGTTGATTGGAAACTAAAATCTTGTCAGCTGTATTGTCTAATACTGTCTAACCAAATAGCACGAAATATATGGGACGTGAATCCAAGGCAAAAAGATCATCATTTTTCCGGGAGAATTAAATCCAACAAAAAAGAGAAAGTCGTACTTTATTGAACACACAAAAAAACTGAACCAAGTCTAGTACAGAATTTACATATCAAAAAATTTACACGTGAAAAACGAAAACAAGAGCAAGTTAGAACAAAAATGCAATAACTTTCTGTGGTCTCCACACTGAATCCTACACCGTCCATGTACTTCTAGAAGGGACATATGTGCATAATTGCACAGTACAAGTGTAAGACTTTGACAGTTAAATTCACCTTCAAAGAAAGGTGAGCACGATTGATTTCAAAATCACCAGAAACTGCAAGGATATTCAAGCCACCCAATTTTTTCTGCCAAAAGAACTGCTCCATTTGAAATTCAGAACAGGCAAGAAGTTATTCTTGAATAAGATTTAACTTCATTGTCCTGATTTCTGTCTTTGAAGGTTAAGGCCAACCAGGAAGTAAGACGTGTTTTGTTCTCTGATATAACAAATATTACCACTCATTTTATGGAGAAGTTTCTGAGAAAGGTTCAAAACAATTCCTTCATGTGTTCTCAATTGATCATTTGATCCCAGCATATCTTCAACGAGAGCAGAAGGAAGGCCTTGGCCAGGATGAGCCATCCTAAAGAAACAAGAGAATAAATTACACTTCTTAATTCAATAACAATTATCTGCCATTATATAAATAATAACAGCGACAATGGTAAAGACAGTCATAAAAGAAGTATACAGTCTGCAGTCCATAAAGAGTCAAGAACTGCCCCGGAAACGACTCGGTATTGTGCAGGTCCACCCCGGTCTATCACAACCCTTTTCCTATGCATGACAGGCCAGGCAATTTTTAGGCAGACGGCAAGCCTGTACTGTCGGGCCGACCCACAATACGGTCTGATTAGATTGGCTCAACTGTATCCAAAGCATCCTCAAACATTTTTAAACCCATAGAAACAGGGTTGAGCAAAAAGTGTTTCCTATGCAAAGAGAAAATACAATTTATAGTTTCCCCGGCACATCTTTACACTCCTAGAAAGACGTTGGACGAGTAAAACAAAAGTGCGTCCCATGAATAAAGAAGAATACAACTTATAGTATCCCGACACATATTTACACCCCGGAAAGAGGTTGAAGGATCATAACATAAGGCTTCTTGGTAAGAGTAAATTTCATATCGAACAAAAATGAGATAAATATACAACTTACGAAGGCATAACCTACTCATCTTAAAAGGCTTGGGTTCAAAGGCTTGACTTTTTAAGATGGAACTCAAAGGTTTTATATAGCCCTTGTTTGAGCTCTATTATTTTAAAAAAACGATTTTGGAATAGTATTTTTTTGAAGAATATATGGTTAAAAAGTAAGGAGAATTTTTGGGTTCATGTGTAATATTATTTTATTGAAAGAATGTGTCATTGATAAGTCTTTCTATGTTTTGGGGCCCATTAAGTTGGAGTTAAGTGAAATGCAAGTTATTTCATTACTAAAATGATCTGCATACTTTACTAAAATGATCTGCATACTTAATCTTCCATTACTAAAGATGTTTCAAAACATCAATGAGGTTAAAAGGGAGTGGAGTAAGTTATAATACTTGAAGATGGAGCAGAGCATTGGCATACTTTATGGTTTCCATCAGTTTGCTATAGAAATATCTGTGATGGATGTTGTCAGTCAATGGGGAAGCTTAGCAACCATAACAGGTTTAGCTACAGGGAAGACGGAGTTAAAGAGCAATCAACAGAACTAATGAGCAACAGCTCTCTGCAAATGTTTACTACCAACATGAGATTTCCATGCCTTAAATGTTAATACAGAAGGGGACATACAGAGGGGACTCCTACTTATTTTTCAGACCCATTCTCAACACCAAGTCCATCCAAAACGCCAGAATACTTTCCGGTGGAACCATTGAAGTTACCATTCAACTTCTTGAATGCGCAAGAAGTAAGCAAACTGTCTAAACCTGCCTGGTGAAAAATTCCAACTTATAGAAAGACGTTGGATGAGTATAACAAAAGTGCTTCCCATGAATAAAGAAGAATACAACTTATAGTCTCCCGACACATATTTCCACCCCGGAAAGAGGTTGAAGGATCGTAACATAAGGCTTCTTGGTAAGAGTAAATTCCATATCGAATAAAAATGAGATAAATATACAACTTACAAAGGAATAAACTACTCATCTTAAAAGGCTTGGGTTCAAAGGCTTGACCTTTTAAGATGGAACCCGAAGGTTTTATATAGCCCTTGTTTCAGCTCTATTATTAAAAAAAAATTGATTTTGGAATAGTATTTTTTGAAGAATGAATGGTTAAAAAGTAAGGAGAATTTTTGGGTTTATGTGTAATATTATTTTATTGAAAGAATATGTGATTGATAAGAGGAGAAGGAAACTGAATTAAAATTTAATGGGGGCCAAACATGGGCATAGTATCAAAACCCATTAAAGTTAAACGAGCAAATCAATCAATTTAAAGCTCAAACGAGCAATTGAATTAAGTTAGGGGTAAATTCCACATTGAATAAAGATAAAATAAACATACAATATAAGGCTTGTGTTACTCTTTTTAAAAATGTTGATCTTTTACAATGGAATTCTAAGTCTCTATACTTCTGCACAAAGAGCAGAATACAACTTGAAGTTTCACTTACCCCAAAAGCATTTTTATAAATGTGGCATATGAAGTGCCACAAGAATATTTTCTTCAAATATCTCGAGTTCAAATACAGTTCTCACCGAATTCAAGGTCACAACATGAGCTAAGAGACATAAGCAACCATGCTCAAACTATGTTCTAAATCTTTGGTATCTTCAAATAACTATTTGAAACTATGTGACAAAATTCCATAAAACTCGATCAGTTTAAAATTAATATGACATGTATCCAAATAAGAAGCAATTAACATGATAAACTTTTCCAAAAATGTTTTAATTTATAATATACATATGTAATAACAGTCATAATGGAACACAGGTACACAAAATTACTAAAGCAATTGAGCTCAAAATTGTCACACAACACTATGTACAAATACAATATGGCCAACATCTACAACAATTTATTTAGCTTTATAGTACCTGAACTGTAGATGAACAAATACATTTCCATCTTGTATTAGCTCCAATCCAGGGCACACCTTAATTTCCACCCAACCATCTGGAGAAGTTGCATATTGCACTATGCTATTAAAGAAATTGGCAAGAATGAGCTGAAGCTTCATCCGGTCCCCGTATAAGCAAAGAGACTTATTTTCATCAGAGATATCATGTACTAGTTGCAAATTTTTTTGCTTCAATGGAATCATAATTTGACAAACAATAGCATCTATGAGATCTCCCAAAATAAACTCTTCCATCTTTAGCTCCAACCTGCTGCTGGAATCAGGATAAGTATCAAATGCTAGAAAGCCTTTTAATGAAAATGAAAAAACAGTAAGATCAAGCCAAAATGTCAAAATAGAGTAATGACTCATTTTCGTGTGTGAGTTTGCTCATTATTGTCATTAGACAAATTAACCATATATGTCATGAAAGTTAAAAGGAAAAAATTATTAACAATTTTATGAATTAACTAAAGATGATTTCAGAAACCATTTTAAATGGATTAATAAGATAATTTATTTCAGCAGCAAGAGAAAAAATGGCTGGGATGTAATCTACTTCTGTTTTGGAAGAATTCCTATAGTAATTATCAAATATAGCTTACCCCTCTTCTAAATTATCAAATTGCACAAAGTCGATTATAGAGAGTATCTGTCTCTCACAAGCGTCACTAGTCTCTAGAAATTGTTTCTGATTGTTTGAAATAGCTGAAGCTTCTAGGAGTTGGTGGATGAAACGGATTCCATTCAAGGGATTTTTTATCCCTTGCCGAATGTAAGCCAACTCTTCAAGTTTTGAAACAGTTCCTTCTTCCTCTTGCTTATTTCCTATGTACTGCTTAATCCCTAGAGTCTGCAAGAAGAAGAAACAACCAATTATATTGCCTCCCTCTTCTGTTATCTGGTTTGCTGTCAAGAGAACCTTCACAAAAATCCCTTTCTTATCAAAAAAACCAAAAGGAAGATTTTCAACATCATGGCCACTAATTGCTCGCTGCACAAGATTCATAAATTCAGCGAGTGAGTCTTGACATTTAAGCTGACAAAAATTTCCAAAAATTTCCCCAGGAAGCATCTTTCCAAGAATCTCATGCCTCATCCAACCAGTTAGTTTTTCCATGGCTGCATTCCACTCAGTACAGTATGCATTCTCGTCAGAAGCAAATATCGGTGGAATTAGTGGATTTGGACTTTGTACGATAGCCTTATAATCCGATTGCTGGTGGGTGAATTTATCCATCAAAATTTTCTCACGTGTAACATCTTGACCCACGAAGCATGCTCCAACAACATCACCTTTGCAGTCCGTGTTCTTGCACGCATTAACCAGAAGGTACACGACAGAGTTTGGTACATGCATCCCAAACCTCAGGATCTTCAATTCAACATTTTTGTCCTCCTCACCTGAAGTCAAAGTGCATTAACTGTATGCAGAGACAGTTTGCTACACGTATCTATCTTTTATTTATTTTTTTGCATATGCGATAAAATGTCTAAACAAATGAAGATTTGAAAACAAAACAAAGATTACCCTTAGACACACGAAGATTTACCCTTGTGTCATATGAATTTACCTTCCATAGCTCTGTGCAGAACACTTTCAACAAGTACACGTGAATCTTCGTGAACGATGTCATTAACTAGAGACTTCCCCATAGCGTCGGTAGCTTGTAATCCTGTTAATTCAATCATTTTAGCATTCCACCCATTTATGAAACTGGATGAATTGACCCCAAAAATTGGAGCACTAGCAGTCTCTATCAATCGCACCATTTCAGCTGCCACAGAACTAAGTTCATCCAGCTTCGGGCTATCATAATCATTCGGTTGAGAATACATAACAGGTTTAGCACCAGAGTCTTCAGACTCCTGAAAAGAATGCCTAACCATGAGCTGCAAAGAGCGAATAGCATTAATCTCTGAAGCCTCCCATGGCAAACTTCGGCTTTTGACTACCTCGAGAAAGACCTTGAATGAAGATCTGGGGTGCATTTTGCTTCCATCATCCCTGTCTTCTTGGCAATGCTTCTCCCCTCCCCACCTGATTTCCCTTGCTGAGTGGGACCTGAACCAAAACAAAAAATCAGATGGAGAGGGGCAAAGCAAACTACTTCTTCTGATTCGAGCCATTGCCATGCCACAAACTGCATCACCCAGAAGATGAGCACTAGGATAGCCAGCATCGGCAAGACAATCTGTACTTAATCCGATTGAGTCCCCGTGAGTATCTAGAAGCCATTTTACAATATCCTTAAGTTGTACCTCAGTTGGAGTGACACCAAGTAACCAATATTTCCCACCATAATATAATGCAGCACCATCACACTTTACAAGATTAATGATACTAGGAGACCGTGTCACAATGCCCAATGGAATATCCCGGAGAAGCATATCACATAATAAGGTTTGTGTCCGGTGAGTTTTCTTCTCTTCCTCCAGTGATGCCAATTGGAGCTCCATATAAATCTGCAGCCCAAATGCCTGCATTAGGAACTCGCATGCATGCCGAAGGGGGAAAGCGATATGGCGTGCTGAAGTGTGGTGGCATGCTACCAATCCCCATAGCCTCATTGAATCTCTGTCATTGACAAGAACTGCCATCACCAATGAGGCAATAGCCTGCATATTAGCCATGTACTGCATATGACATCCGTGGGTCGCTCGAAGAGTTGAATTAACCAAACAAAGAGGCTGCTTCAATTCTTCACTTTGAATTATCTTAACAGGCTGGGAATGGCAATCGTAAATCATCCTAACTCGATTCTGCTTGAACAAGAATCGTGCGACTTGTGGTATATCCGTCGCTGGATAGTGCAACCCCAAATAGGGCTCTAAGTCATACCTTCTAATTTCCGACACAACCTCACCATGATCATCATCGTGGAATCTGTAGACCATAACCCTATCGTACCCCGTTAGCTTCTGAACATCTTCTACCACCGTGTCACACAAAATCCCTATATCTCCCCCAGGGAGAGACTGCAGTCTAGAAATCGCCCTAACGGCTAATTTCTCTGACTTCACTTCACCAGAATGCAACAATGCAGGATCACCAGAGTGAGCAGGCTCCAAATCAATCACAATTCCCACATCAATTTTATGAAGTATGGCGTAAAATGGCTTGTGTGTAGCCCTAGATTGAACCCAAATTGGGTTCCACAACGAAATCTCCCTGGAAGCTGCTGCTTTCACCAGTGAGGAACTTGAAGAAGGGGTGAAAAGGGTTCTTGCATCAATTCCAATCAGACTCGTCAACTCTTTTGAATCAACCACAACAAGATCATTTGAATCCAACATATCAAAGCAATTCTCACTATAAGCTATGATTTCGAAAGTGGACTCTTCAATTGCAAGCATACAGCCAAAGGATTGCACAAGGCCACCCCTTTGAATACTTGATAAGTAAGCAGTAATTTGTTCTTCGGTACTCAGGCTCTGTGGTGCATGAATAACTGATTTTAAGTAGTTAAAATATTTGCCAGACTCGCCTGAGTTCTCAAACTCATCCATGAGCCTTGCATCAGTACGGAACTGCGCCGTAGCTTTCTCCGTGTTCATGTTGCTAGCAGCTGCTTCGGCCATGTTGTGCTAAGCTTGAAAATATGCAAAATGTTAGTTTTAAGCTGTTTTTTGGAGAAAAAACGTAGGTTATACGGTGGTTTTCTGTGGCGCTGTTTTTGATAATGATGGATATAACTGCTGTTTTTGTCTCTCGTACAGCAGCAGACTCCTTCACCTTGTGAGTTTTATATATCCCATATTTCTTACACGTAATGGTGCAAGTATCTTATAATAATCTGGTACAGAAGAGGACTACGGTGTCTTTTGTTGCAATTAAACTATTTTACCAGTTAAAATTTGACACTTCCGTTAATATCCTCTCACGTTGTAGTGGAACCCGCACGAGATTCACGTGAATTAAGAAGGAAAAAAAATCCCTCCCCCATTGTGAAGAGGCTGTCAACCTTCCCTGGCAAGCTAGCATCATTACTTTTGTTGTCACGCGACTCATACCAGGAGATGTAGGATGACTGCGGCCCCTGCAACGATTTGAGTTTTTGAGTATTTGGTCTATAGTCTTTGGTCGGCTTTAGTGTCTAACTTTTTTTATCTTAGCATGGACATCCTCAACTTATGGTTTACATGCATAAATCCATCCATTTGAATGTTAAGCCCCTAAATGGTTCAGCTACAAAAGTGAATTAAAATCTAAATCAAAGTTAACAATTAATTTTAATAATATATTTCATAGATCTCATAATTTTTTAATCACACATTTCATCAATTTTTATCAAAATATAATAAAAATTTTATTTTTGTCTTAATCAAACCGGGGCTAAATGATTGGCATATCGCGAATTCATTAGCTGAATGGCAATTAGTTTATTCACGACTACTTATGAAATGTTCAAATTAAAAAAGTAAAAATAAAAGTCGAAGTAATCAAATCATGCCCCTATTTGGTTTGTATAAAAATACAAATAAAATATTAAGTCAAAATCAATAATTAATTTTAATCGTATATTTTATAGAATTCATAACTTTTTAACCATATATTTTATCAATTTTCATAAAAGAAATTGATTTATTCTACATGAAACAGGGGCTAAAACAAATTCAATCATTTTTTTCTAGTAAGTAAATAACAATATAATTATTAAAACGTAAATACATATTTAAATGTATAGAGAGCATTTTTTTTTTTTTTTTTTGACAAGCTACAACTTGAGTAGCGTGTGAGCTATGCTCCACCCTGGAGCAATTTTATATGACCATTCAGACTCGTTTGACATAGTTTTTGAGGAGTTTTTGGAAGGAGTTTCTTTAATTTTTGTTTGAAAATTAATTTTTAAAGTACTTCTTATTTTAAAAGTATTTTTAATGGAAGTCACATTAAACCAACTTCATCTAAAAATTCTTCTAATTAGCAAAAATATTTTTATAAAATTAGCCAATTGGACTCAAAACTGCTTTTGGATTTCAAAAGTTTTTTTTAACTTTTCAAAAAATATGCCAAATGTACCCTTCTTTTTTTGGCGAAGCACCGTGTTCACGTTTCTCCCCTGTTTGGGCACCATTATTTTTCTAATATATTTTTAAAAAATTTATTTTCAATAACACATTTTTCCATAAACCCGTTTGGCCACCATTATATTATAATTTATTTTTTTATCTTTTTATCAATAATATATTCTCCAATAAAATAATATTACACGTAAACCCAAAAATATTTCTTTCTTTTTTAACTGTATTGTCAAAAAAATTATTAGTCTTCTCATTAGTAGAATAATGGGCCAAACGGGCATGTAAATCCAATTTTTTTTAAAAAAAATTTTTCACCATGTATTCTCCAAAAAATCACCGTTCTAAAATACATTTTTTCAAAAAAAAAAAAAA
>CAIGRN010025715.1:0-10248 GCA_903798345.1 Fraxinus anomala
AGAGAGAGAGAGAGATGGACTCAGCAGAAGTACATTCCAGAAGAGACTGCAATGCACGCGTTCTCTACGCTCATTGATCACTCAACAATGGAAGGCGAATTCTAAGAAGTAACCACCGGAGGTTTAAATACACCGTTCGACTTTACACGTCGAACGATTTTTCTAAACTGAGCTAATAAAATGATGAAACGTGTGATCTAGAAGAGAATGATGAAATGGATATTTTTGTGGTTGTATTATTATTATTATTTAATTGCAGTTTACCTGCTGTGATTGTCGTCAGCAAATTATTGGTAAACGACGATTTTATTAGAATGAGAAAATTGGGGCGAGACTCCTCAACCTTTCAGTCGACATGGAAAATTAGATTATCACGTAACAAAAATTGATAATATAAAAATTAAAATTGTACTCGACTTTCACATAAAGGAAACTAGCAAAAAATAATAAAAATATTATTAATTAATAAATTATGTATCTGTGACCATTAATTATATATTATTATATTTAATTAATAAAAATATTTTTAATTAATAAAATAAATACCTGATTTTTGTATACGTGAAACTTAAAACCTGATTTTTGTATTTGTAAAACTTAAAACCTAATTTATGATTTTTTTTTCCCTAAAAATACATAACTACAATACTTTGAAGATACATTTTCGAATTTAATAAACTTGATAAAATCTTTCAAAAATCAAATGATCATACTTTGTGACTTTTGATATAAAAAAATTATAATCTACATTTAATCAACCAGCCCACAACTACAAGAAAAATATAATTTATGGTCAAAGTCACAGTCACATATTAGTTACAAACCCACAATGTCACAATCACAAAGCACAACTTGTCAATCACAATTACATATTTAATCACAAATCACACATTTTAATAGGTCACAAATTATTTATTGGTCAATCGCTTCTCATTTCACCCCATCTCACTCCAGTACCGTTGATACCACCCAAATTTTCGTTGCCGTCTAAAATTAAAAAACCACCACCACCACCTCAACCGCCTTACCTCTTGTAATAATTTTATCGAGGTAATCAACTAAAGTGAACGTGGAGGTTGAGTAGCCACCATTATCAATAGCATTGTCGTCAGCCACCAAAAATCATGGCTAACCAGCTTTAACACATACATTGCATAAAGTCGTGTCGTGAAGCACTTCAAGATCGCCTAGCGGAACACTAGCTTCTCCCTTGAACCTTTAAACAAAATGTATCGCACCTACATTATCATTTTAGAATGTATGACATTTAAGGTTCGTTTCATAGGTAAAAGTGAAAAGGAATTCTAATTCCATGTTAGTTGGAAAATAAAACTCACCAAATTCATAAGAATTCGTTTTTCATGAAAACAAAGAAAATGCAACTTAAAGTTCTTGTACCTTGAAATTCGATTTCCATTTACACGTTGCAATCAGACGGTCAAAGTGAACGTGATATTTTTCATGAAAAATGTGGCAATCAAATAGGGCATTAGTTCAAAATGTTGGAAATTGAGCTGTGACGCAATCCATGCGTCTTCACTAAATGGGTAGTAATTACAAATCTTATAAAATATGTTGGTTAAAAATAATGTTTGATTTTAGAAAGTAAATTATCAACAACTTTTATGGAAACCCAAACAAAGGCATTTTAGTAAAATTTAACAGACACTCTTAGACATCATACTTTATGTTAATACCGACTCAAAAATCAGTGCAAAACGAAAGCTCGATTGTCAACTTCAAATCCTAATTTTGGGAGAAGGTTTCAACGTCAACATTGTTCAAATTATATACAAATCATCTCTATATGGGAAATTTTGCGATTTTGGT
The DNA here is from genome assembly GCA_903798345.1 of Fraxinus anomala. NCBI lineage: Eukaryota > Viridiplantae > Streptophyta > Magnoliopsida > Lamiales > Oleaceae > Fraxinus > Fraxinus anomala. The sequence goes on from CAIGRN010025715.1 coordinate 1,831, forward strand.
TCGTTCACTTGTTCAACCTAAACACTTTAACAAAAATAAAGCTGACAAATGTTCATGATTTTTCTTGATTAATCTCTTCTAGAATTAATTACCTAATCACAGACAGTAATTAAGCTCTATCTTTTAGATTAATAATATTATAATGCATGAATAAAGGTGCTAACATATATATATATTTTAATTTTTCTTTTGCTCCGCCCAGAATCTTCACTCATATTAAGGTGGATCACGATTTTCGAATTGTCCAATGATGTTTTAATACGTGTATATTCCACGTCAAGTATTAATATAAAATATAGTTGCTTGAATTACTTCACCACTTCAGCTTTAGAAATGAAATTCGCAACGTCATCATGCTGAACATGTTTTGGCCTTTGTTTTAATATTTTTTTTTATCATTACAAGGACATGTTTGGCAGTATTTTTAAAAAGCTAAAAAAACATTTTTGAATATATTTAGTTTATATTTTTAAAGTGTTTTTTAAGATTAAAAGTACTTTTGAAGAAATAAGATTTAAAGTAACTTATTCAAGAAATCTCCTTAAAAAAAGCAGAAGCTCTGTCAAATGAGCAATAAACAAAAAGGAACTGGAAATCCGGAATCTTCACGATGTGCTCAAATCAATAGTGATAGATGAGGCCCATAGGAAATGGAGGATCTCCCCAGATCCTGCGAACGTCAAGTAATATTGAAATCACTTTTTCACTTATTTCAAACTTGATTTTCGGGTCTTAATTGAAAAGCAATTTCTCATTGTCTCCCTGTATAAAGATGAGTCGGATTGGACATCACATCTAACTCAGCTCTAGCTTTTACTCCCTAAAAGACTGAGACCTTGTTTGAGCCACATTATAATTTTCATTTTCATTCTTCTACTTATTTTTAACCATACATTTTTTAATAAAATAATATTTTTTATCACATCTTCTTTTTTAACCATCACATCATTAAAAAAATGCATTTTTTCAATTTTAATGTGCATCAAAAGGGGCTGAATAGAATGAGGAAAAATTAGGTATTGCTTTCCAACTTTTCCCATTGTGTAATTTTGGATTCTCAACATATAAAAGTGAGATTTTTGGTCTCCCAAACTATTCAAATAATTAAATGAGTCTCATGTCATTGTTACTATGAATATGAACATTGAAATCATCTCGAAATTTGATAAAAATTATTTTTGTTACTAATATTTTTCAAAAAAATATATAAAATTATAATTTAAAATGTTTTCAAAATCTTAAAAATAAATGCACAAATTAAATAAATAAAAAATCTTTTTTAAATAATTATGTTCCCTACAACTCTTTTTAACACCCGGCATTAGAACACGACAGCTAGTCAACTTTGGAAGGGTACGTGTACGTTATACAGAGAAGGCACAAAACACAAATGATTAATAGGATTTAATTAGTCTGAGTCAGCACTAATAAAGTATGATACTGTTCCGACAATGATTTCGTGCTTAAAGTTTTAAACTTTTTTAGTATATATTGTTTTCCAAAATTAGCCTCCTTTAGGAAGAATTTATTAACAGAGTAATTAATAAATAGATAAAAATATGTTGTGAATAGTATTTAAGAATTCGATGGAATTTGAGGTTGTTTTCTCCTTTCTATTCATAATTTGAAACGATTGACTCGTTCCGGATATTTCCTAGGGATGATTAGGGTTACGCTTTTCATTCTTTTACAAAGTGTGGTTATGAATTTCTAACTTTTAAAAGTAATTATCTAAGTTCTCAACCTACTTAAATACGAGAATTTAGGTCCTCACGTGATAAAAAAATGGTCAATGTAAATGATAAAATCATATGCGACTTTCACATGATTTTAAGTTAGATGGCAATATCATCAAACTGTTTAACATTGCTTTTAAATTTAACTAAAAATCGAGTTCAATTTCAACATCCAAATTAATAGTTCGAGTGACTTGAACCCCAATTCACATATTCAAATAGGTTAGAATACCCATAATGTCATTATAAAGGTTGAGACCCACAAACACAAGTGTAAAAGGTTGCATAGTGCAACCCATTTTATCTCCATTCTTTATGCACACAAGATAGAAAATAATGCCGAAGAGCATAGAAAACGCCGTTTAACTCATCTTACAAGTCCCTTTTTTAAAATTTCATAAGACAACAACCACAGAGATTGGCTAAACTATAACGTTGGTTCTATTTAAAATACAAGGTCTATAAAAAGAGGTTAGTTTCGTACTTTCGTACCGCATGGGTGGATATCTATATAAATCCAAATTTGTCGAATCACTAGCTGTATGATCTTCTACATCTTAGGTCTCTTCATTCCAGAAAGATTCAATTGAACATTTTGCTCCTTCGTATTTGATTTAGGTCTTTTCATTCCAGAACGATTCAATTGAACATTTTGCTCGTTCGTTTTTTATCATGTAAAATAAACTTTAGGGGCGTGTCTTATGCTCAACTAAACATGCATATATGATAATTTTTGTCAATAATTCTATATAATCTTATTCGATTTAGCATGCTATTAAATCGATTGATTTTTTTCTTGTCTTTTTGCACAAGTCGACAAATAAAATCTATATTTGGCCAGTAGCACTTGTCAATATTGCGAGATGTGTTTGAAACAAAATTCTTCTAGAAGACTATAGTCCATTATTGGGAGAAATGATTATAGGTTCATATTTGCTGATTTTAATATTGGAAAAGTAGATATTAAATTAAAGTGATAAATACTTATAGGTAGAAACTTGTGGGAGTCATCTATTCTCGTCAAATAATTGAGACATTGGAGACGTCCATTTCCCTCCATGATTTGATAGGGATATTTACACCCTAAAGGATTGTGTTTGGCTAAACTTAAAAGTAGCTTAAAATCATTGTTAATACATTTCTATTTCTAAAATATTTATTTACATGCATTGTTTTTAACTTTTAAGTAAAAAAAAATTACTTGACTCGATAGTAAATCAGAGTTATTTCAAAAGTAACTTACTTATTTGACCAACAAAAGAATTACTAAAATTAATCTTGAAATTAAATTTTTTTTTCCAATTCTTAAATTGGTTTAATAATTTTTAATTTTTTAATTTTTTTAAAACCAATTGGATTGAGAAAGACACAAAACATTATTTACCAATTTATTGACTCACTTATTTATAGAGGATATCTCCAAACATTTTGTTATAAACTTTCAATATAGGATAACAATCAATTTGGTTTGACTTTAGTGTATTGTACTATTATATAAATAGTTATTTATATTTTATTAAAATAATTATTTTTCCTATCTTTTATTAATTAATAAAAGTTTAAAACTCTCCAAATATTTTTATTAACACTATTATATTATATCTTGTTTATCGAATATATTTATTTTGTTACTCTTAAAATTGTATTGGTACTATAATTTGTATGTATTATTAAATAATGTTTAGATTGATTAAAAATTTAAAATAATATTAAAATAAGAAAATAATTTTTTAGGTCTAGGCTTTGTCTAAACTTGCCTAGTCTGAAACATATCTGTCTCGCCACGCATCTTGTTTTCTAGAACACTGTGTACAGATGAATTGACCTTTTTTATTATATATATTTTGAATTTGATAATTTTTTTATTCTAATTTTTTTTTTATTTTCTCATTTATTTATTTTAGTAACAAATAACATACCATAAAAATATTTAATCGATTCAACTATTTATAACAAATCGAATCGAATTGACCTATATCCCTATTTGATCCATTTAGTTAACGGATTATCGAATTCGGATCTCGATTGAATAAGGCTCTAAATTCATCTCCCATTAATTTCATCGAATTTGAATCCATTAACAACCTTACTTAATAGTAAAATTAATTATAAGCATATTCGTTTGAACTTATCCATACATGGACTATCAACCTCTCCGAGCATTATGGGATTTGTTTATGAAATATCTAATTTATTGACTCTTGTAATTGTTAAATATATCCTCTTGATTATAAATATATTATTTTATCAATGTAGCACAAGTAACCGAAAATTTTGATTATCTCCTTGTTCAAATCAATAATTCATTTATTATTATGAGCTGAAATAAATTAATTATTTTTAAACTTTTTAGTTTTTACTCACCACTCTGTACAAAATTAAGCACCAGGTTTTAAAACTGGTCATAGGTAGCTATCATACATTGGACACATTGAATCATGGAACATGACATAATATCTTCAATGGCCGAGCCGGAAAAGAAGATGAAGTTGAAAAGAAAATCATGTTAAACTTGATTGTAAGGCACATGGGGTGACACTTTGTCCACACTAAATCGGTGATGCACACAAAAATAGCACTGACGCTTCCAGGATACAGTGAATTACGAATGTGGTTTGTGTTGTGCACTAAGAAAATAGCACAAATATTAAAAAGAATAGAAGCCAAACTAAAGAAGTTTATATTTTGTAATTCTGAATTTAGAGAATACAAATAAAAGTTAATACCGAAACAGGGAAGAAGAGAAACCAGGGTGTCTAGTCAGGCAGCGTGAATGAGCCGGCATATCAAATGCTGGCCGATCAAAAAATTTCGACTCAGGTCCTGATTCCACACGATGTCCTCCCTTGAACCAATTATCATTCCTACTCGGACACTACAACAGAGGGGCATTGAATCAAGAGAAGGCAATAAACGTCTTTACTTTGGACAAACAATAAAATGTAACTCTCATTCATCGATTGTCATTTCTTTGGACAAACAATAAAATGTAACTCTCATTCATCGATTGTCATTTCTTTATTTTCTTCATTTTCTCTCTCTATACGTTCCATCACTCAATTCCATCACTCAACAACCAATTTGATACCGATTTTAAGGCCTGGAGCTCCAAATTTGATAATATGACAGTGAATCCATAAACGGATGCTAAGCATAGGTGGGTTTTCAGTATTTTCCTTGTACAATAATGTCCACACCAGAAACAGTAAATAGATAAGAGATCGACGTGTATCCTAAACAAGAGAAAAATGGACTTTAAATTTGAACGACGAGAGCTTTAGGGCCGATTAATTGAATCAATGGCAGCATATTTACAACCACAAATAATTATCTCCAAATTCCTTCAACCCCTCTAAGATAATAAAGCAACACAATTACAATGAACAAAAAACATGAACACGAGGCACTATACCCAGTAATAATCAACAGAAGGGGCTATAAGCAAAAAACATGTAAAAATAAAATAAAATGAGAGATAATTGGCAGAAAAATAACATACTTTCTTCTTGCATTTAAGAGTCGCGCATTTGGGATAAAAAATCTGCAGACATCTTTAAGTTATCTACCCTCGTTGCTCATTTGTAATGATCCGTCCTTCATCAATTTCAAGCTGAGATTATTATAACGTTCTCTTGAATATTGTCTCGATGCCTTTCTCCAGTCTGTACCGGACTTCATCATTGCAGCAAACTCGTCATAACTTATACGTCCATCCTGCAGAAATAACAAGTGTAAGTCAGGAGAATGCATATGATTAAAAAGTTAACAAGCACATTTTAAGTCAAGTACGAAAAAAAAATGGACCTTGTCTGTGTCTACATCTTGAATAATGGCATTGATAACTTCTTCACTGGTGCTCTCAACCTCATCAGCAAAGGTGTCCCTTAGCTCCTCAATCTCTATATACCCACTTTGGTTTCTATCAAAGAATTCAAAAGCTTTACGTACATGGTCATCATTGCCCATCTTCCGTAAGTGTACAGAAATCGCAACAAACTCTCCGCAATCGAGATATCCATCCTTATCAACATCACCCTGTAAAGAAAAAGTAAAATAGTTAGATGTGATGGTAGTTGGAGCATCCAATAACTCAATTCGGTACATGCATAATTACATTGTTCAGTATTATACATTTATACTTCATAAATGAAAAAGGAAAAATATGGTTATGGTAGTAAAATTGCTCAGAAAGCACAACCACCACAACCAGGTTGACATTATCATGGATTGATTTGGGCATTATGTTGACAAGGAATTTAATGGAAGTATATTATTTATGATTTGCAGGGTAGAGATGAGACTTCATCACAATAACGATATAAAATTCCGACACAGGAACAATGCCTGTCAATTAAGAGATAGGTCTAACTAGATAGAGCACTTACAGCTTCCATAAGAACTTGAAGATCTGCATCCGGGATCTGATGACCAAGTTTCTGCAACCCAATTCTCAACTCATTAATGTCAATCTTCCCCTTATTACCTGTATCCATCAATTTGAATCCTTCCTTTAAACCTGCCACTTCCTCCACTGACAAATGCTCGGCGATCACCTATCATTTAATCAAGCAATAGGTAAACAAACCATTGCTACGAGACATCATTTAACAAAAATGAACAACCTTTGACAATAGATAAAAGGATGCAAACGAGACATAAATGTGCTTGGACACTTGAAAAACCAAGACATGTTACCCGAAGAGCTCGTTTCTTCAGCTTGTTCATCATTGAAAATTGTTTGAGCCTAGCTCTCACGGTTTCACCCAATGAAACATTTGGAGCACTCTTCGCATTTTGTAACCAAGGATGATCTGAAAAATCAGCACCTACTTTTGTCAAGAATTTCATGCTTATGTGACGAAATTGAAAAGTAATCAAGCATTTCAATGAGCAAAAAGGGCATAGTACATAAATTTAGGTTAATTATATTAACCCTCCTGGCATTCCTGATTAACACACTATCACTTCTTGCTGTGTGAAAATTTTCAAAGACTTGCACTGTTCCAAGCTACTGGAGGTATCGGAAATGACAAAGGGTGTTAGTGTAGTTCTCTCTATCAATTATGACTGTGACTGTACTTTACCTAGAACTTCCTGCGCTGTAAGGCGCTGCTTGGGGTCAGGGTTGAGCATCTTCTTCACAAGGTCCTTCGCTCTATCAGAAACCTTAGGCCAAGGGTCCCTTTTAAAATCCACAACAGACCGAATGATTGCCTGGGCAACTCCTTGTTCAGTTTCTGCAGTTCCAAAGACGGTATGTCACGACTATGTCAAATTTTTTTATTTTATTTTTTTGAAAGGTACGACTATGTCAAAAATGAAAGACAGAAACCAAACAACTACGCAATTCTAGACAGCTACTTAAATAAATGTGGTATGTAATTATATATTAATATATCAATTCTATATCCAGTCATGAGTTGGTCACTTAAAAGAATCATCCTTTCTACTTGATAATAGTCTTGTATAACTGTATTATCCTACGGAGAACATGTTTGGCTAAGATTAAGATAAGTAAATATTACTTTTTACATAACTTTTAGTTTCCAAACACATGGATAACTACTTTTTCTTACTTTGTAAAAAAGGATACTTATTTTGAAACTAACTCTAATCTTGTAGCCAAAATAAGTAACATATCTCTAATTTTCATCAACAAAAAAATTAATTACTTAAAATTTTCTTATTTATTAATAAACTTTTTAAAAATAGCCAAACATGCTTTAAGAAGAATCTATTACTACAAAAGAGCATCACCCAAATGTTTGATGCCCTTGTGCTGTAGTGTTCGAGGAAGTGAGAACAATGTAAAATAAACGGTAGGATAACGTCGCAAATTCCTACTCCAAAAGCTCCATGGTCATTCTTTGGCATCCTCTAACATGAAAAAAATTGCTTAAAAATAACTTTTAAGCTTAGAGAGCCATGCTCTAGGATGCTTTCATAATTCAAGACATTACTAATTAATTCCTAAGATGTGGAAACTGGAGACAGACCTGCCCAAAACGGTGGAACACCACACAATAAGATGTACAGAATCACACCAGCACTCCAAACATCAACTTCTGGACCATAGTCTCTCTTCAGCACCTCAGGAGCCATATAATAAGGACTTCCCACAATCTCATTAAATCTCTCACCTTAAAAAATTACAAAATAGATTAGCTAAGACGAATGAAATAATCAGCAACTGAAAGAAAATTAAAAATTTACTTGGACGCACAGAAAAAAAAAATGAACAAGAAGAGGCATTACCAGGCTTGAAGAAAACAGATAGCCCAAAATCAATAGCCTTTAGTGGAGCTGTTTCCTTCCTATTTGCAAACAAAAAGTTTTCAGGCTTAAGATCACGATGCATGACCCCATGCTTATGACACATCTGCAGAACAGCCATAGATATTAATTCAAATGGTGAAGCACAATATAGTATGATTTCTTTGAAAAATACTTTAGGGGGAAAAAAGATAATGAAATGGATGAAAGAAAATGTGGGAACTATGAGAACGAATTGGACCTATAATTTCTCATTTAGAATAGTATATATGAAAGGGGTGTTGAGCAATGCATCTAAACACAGAGTAGAGCAAATAAATCAAATAATAGCAATTAAAATATCATTGTGAATGTTAGTATAGGACAGATTCACACATGTCCGACATTAAACTACTTCCAGCAGACGAAT